>JARJDU010002582.1:0-11179 GCA_030264695.1 Lissagria laeviuscula
TTGCAATCATCATCACTTTTATACACTTTTTGTGATTTATTTCTGACAACGAACGTGACTGGCACCTGATTTCATCAGTTACTTCTAAAATATGGAAATAAATTGATATTTTGTTCTTGAAGAAGCATTCAAACATTGAATATAGTGTGCACGAAATGCATCATCAAGAATTAGGTGCAATTTATGACATTGATATGATAAGACGTTATTTTTAGGTACAAAAAGGAAATAAATTGCGATAATCACTTTAGAACTGACTTAGTAAGTGGGATAATGTCATATTTTTTATTTATAAAAATATTTAAATACTAGGATTTTAATATTAATTTGCCTGAAGAGATATGAATAATAAACTCAATAGAAAATAAAGTCTTGAATGTCCTTAAATAAACACGAAGCTGTTTTCAATTATTTTAAGTGTTGAGATTCACTAATCTATTGACATTTTTTTTGCCATCCAATTAGACCATGCACTCACAAAGCCTTTCTTAATTCATTTTCTTTTTTTTTCTCCTTCTATTTATATATTGATTATACTCTACTCACTCAAATACTCGAGATTTATCAGATAATACTAACTGGGATGCATCAGGGAATAGGACAAAGTGCAATGCTAGCCCATTTAGCTTATAAACTAACTTTTCATTTTAAGTTTGCGAGCGTTGATAAATTAGTGACGCGTTGTTCATCTATAGTGAATCCGATCATTTTTGTTTTACATACGCTGCACCACTTTAAATCCGTGTAAAGTAAAAATTAAATCCTCTTCCGATTATAACCAACAAACAATTGGCGTTCCCATAATTTCTAAACTCGCGCTCGCATTCGCTCGATATTAATTGTAATGTGAGAACTAACTGCGCTTCGAATATATACATTTTTTCCTATAATATATAAGACAATATCAAATCTGAACGAGTTTGTCGAGAATTAGGCATTGAATAGAAGACGTACACATAGGCGAGCTTATGTGGAAAGTACTGACATTGATAGAAAGTATAAATCTGCGAAATTTGCGAAGCATCTGAATAGAAACGAAAGAAAGTATGTGAATCTGAAATAATATTTTCTTTCTAGTTCGTTGTGTGTGCGAAGCATGCTCATTGTCTCCGCTTTGAGTTCATTCATTCATTCATGCATGCCATTCATCAAATCTTCTAACATTCAATTTCAAACTTGCGGGGAGAGTACCAGAAAATAATATATCAACTATAAGACAACAGCTAATGTAACATGTTAGTATATATGACAAAATGTGAGGGAATATGATTTTAAGAAGCGAAGATTATTATTATTTATTTCATCCACATTACATTATTCAGAATGGGGATTTATTTACATAAATTCCAGGCTTATTTGCTGAGTATTTAAGACATTGTCTAGGTAATTTTTAAGCATCATCTTTTTTTCTAGAAATTCGGATGTTCACGAGCACTTTTCTTGAACCCGTATTAAGATATAGGGTTTGTAGCTCTTACCACTAATACAGCCATCGGCTAATTGTCCTCATATCAGTTCGCCGTTTGAGTCTGGAATTTTTCTTAGCTTTGTTTCCGGATGATCGTTGTTCTTGTATTTCCGTGTTCATTAGTCTCTTTTCTTCAGCATTCTAATGCACGGCATTTATGTATGACTTGAAAGGCGGTTTCTTCCTTCTCGTTGCACATTTTACATATCCGTTCTTCCGAGTTGAGTTTTAGGTTGTGTAGGTGTTTCTTAAGATTACAGCGCCCGGGTAATATAATTTTTAAGCGGAATCTGCAGTTATCTCTGCTGTGAACTTTTTCGAGAGTTGTGATAGTAACTGTTTGCTTTGTCACTGCTCTTCTAAGCTTTCTCAGCGTTTGGTGTATTTATAGATAATACTATCATTCACCTTATTTTTGGTAATTTCCAATTTTGTGTTGATGGTATCTCACCTGGCAACGCCCACTGATTAGGCCCGTCACAAATCTTATATCTCCTCACGAGTAGCTCGTCGCTTCCCATAGCCGAATACTCAATGAGCATTTTTGATTGTTTAAGGCCTAGAACATTTTCCCATCAAGCCTGTTTGTGATATTTCACCTATTCCTTGACCGCCAGCCTGAAATGCATCTTTGTGAGTCGGTTCTGGACTAAGAAAGAGAGCTTCTGTTACCCAATGCATCCCCAGATGCCTGCAAGGGCATTCGCTTCTTTATTTTTTTAAATGGGGTGATGTGCTTGTGTTGGTAAAATAATTTGGTATTAGACACATTTTGTTTGGCTGCTCACCGTGACCGCTGCACTTGGTAAAGTGACTCCTTGTTTCCGCAACTTTGATGTTTGGTAGTCGGCCTGGATATCTTCCTTACAAAACCGATCGATTAGATGATTAGGAATTAGATAATATAATCGCTTAAGTATGATAATTCAAATATTTGAAGAAAATGGTGACGTGTTAATAATTGTATGATTTTTGCCCTAGAAATAGAGAAATACGGGCACCGAGTATTGATTTTTTAACTTATCGCTAAAAAATATTATATTGGCAGATAGTATTTTTTAAACAAAATGGTTAGTGAATGCCAAGCAAGGAAAACTAAAAGACTACCTCACTCTGGGTTCAGAAATTCCTGAGCACGGCACTGTTTTCACAATAAATAAGCCTAAAGTATAAAGTCAGCTTGGTGCTTCGTTCAATATTAAATTTGTATTAATATAGTATTACTATCAAAACATATTGAATTTAATTAACTCTCTAGCAATGTTTGATAGTACATTTTAGTCAGATGAACTAGAAAATCTTTTGAAGTTCGTATTTAAATAACACATTTCTCTGGTCTTTAATTTGCTTTGCATCGATTGCATTGCTCACAGGCCTTAATTCAGAAATTGCATATACAAAGTAAATGAGAAGTCCTGTGAATCAACTGATATCAGAAAATGCGAAATTCAATTTACAGTAGATATCATCAAAAGAAGTAGCTTGAATTGTAGAATAGTACAACTTGAGGAAAAAGATAAAAGCGCCCTCATAATTAAATTGCATTTGCATACAGACATTGAGATTTAATTCGTATATCCAAGAATTTAAAATCTACATTCCGAGAAGTAAGGACTATTTATAGCATATATCTATATTTTTATATCATCTGCAGTTAATAGTTTTTATCAAAATATATATCTTTATCAACGTGGAACCACTCATTGAATGAGATAAATAGCAAAAACGAATGCAAAAGAAAATAACACTTTACAAATATTTCTAAATTCTCTTCATCGCTCACATCCATATTATTATATTCTTACAACATCAACCTCAAAACCTATCCTGACATACTTCATACATATTCAATTTAAAGCCACCAATGATAAAAATCACATAAAGCAATAATACTTATAACATAATCTAGGTTGATTCACCTTCATAAAGAAACGCATATATCACAACACCATCGTCGGTGGTAATCAAGCATGTAGTATTTCTTCATCAAATTGAAGCTACGGTTGAGTTTCGTATTAGTGCAGATTGGTTAATGGCTGCTCGGCTTGATGAAAACCGTTTGTATTCGATTTTATTTTTCCTGGCATAAATTGACTGGTAAAGATGAATACTACCTGTCTACCCATTGCGCGGTGTCAATCAAGCATGATGCGGCGAACGCCTCTGTATTAGCTTTGATTGTCCTTTTGTATGTATGCTTGCTTCTAGGTAGGTATATTTATCTATTTACGTTCTGAATGCTCGTTTGTTTCTCTTTGCTATAACAAACCATCGGCGCCGGCTTCGGTTTTGCTTGCACATGAAGCAGAAGAGACTCGTTACGTTTTGTTGATCTTGAAAGGAAATTGAAAACAATAGTGGGAAATGTACTAGATATTTGTGTTCGGCACAAGGTAGCTTGATTGTTTCATTAGCTATTCAGTTAGTTGTCTCTCGAACGTTCATGCATACGGTCGGTTTTTGCAAAGCATTTCATTGACAGCTTATCAATCAGACTGTCAATAAGATATTTAAATTTTGTCGCAAGTTAATCAAAATACTGATAAGAGATGAGTTGATTGCAATTCCAAAAGTGACAATGCGGTGTACCAAGAATTGCAAATGTATCCTGTGCTTAGAACTCACTGGATGCGAGCAACGCCTAAAGGACTCGCCACCAATCATTTCCAACAACTTCATCCTGACGAGATCATCAGCATTAGTACGCAATGCGATGAGAGCAAAACCTAAGAAGTTCACTTTTTTTGGAGGCAGTGGTAGTGACTTTGATCTATCTCGAGGCGAAAAAACTGCTAAGTTTTCTACTATCAACTCCTCAGCAGATAATATTCATCAAATTGTGGAAAGTCGTGTGGAAGGCGAGCTTATCACGGAAAGTTTACATAAATCTGTAATTTATGTGAATGATTTACTTCCGGATGAAAATAACAATGAGGCGGGGCCCAATAATGTCGTACTTAATGAAAGAGTCGATGAGTTGACTATTCTTGATACTGTGCAAGATAGCAATGTAGTAAATGTCGCTTTTAAAGATACTTTTGCATATGCGTCGCAGATCTTCAACGATTTACATGTTCCGGATGATTGGTGTTCCGATCTTGAGTCGGATGACTTTCCGCTTGGCATCGAGGCACATTATTTCAACAAGAAACATGAGAATAGAGAGACTTGGTAAGGCTGGTCTAAGTATATTTATAATCTCATTTAATTCGATGAATTTGATGAGTTGGAATGAATGAAGAATGATTATTTATGGATAACTTTCGAGAGATTTTCCTGTTGGTATACTAATACAAAATCGAAACAAATTAATATTTAATGTTGTTGTTCTCTGCTGTTAGAACATTATTAGAAAGCAAATATTGTTGGGTCAGGAAATGATGAGAAATTACATAAAAAGTTTGAATAATATATGCACTTGTTGAAGGAAAATAATATTATTAAATGTAGACGAAAGGTAATGATGAAACTTATAGTCTATTTGACTTGCACAAAAAAATTTTGAATAAATCTGTATAAAAATTTGACTAATCAGCATTTCTCAATTCCTAGAGAAAGAATTGAGTTGGGTGATAGGCTTGCAATCTATCCCCGCAATGAAAAAAGATGGAATCCAAAACTCACAAAAGATTGTAGCTTCGCACGGTTAAATCGGTCTACATTAGGAATGTGCAACTTGTATCAGACGGTGGATTGGAAATTAGAAATTTACTTGGGTCGGTGCACAAAATCACTAAAATACAAGGTTGTAATTAGCTATCTTTTCTTTTAATTGTAAAATATCTGTAGCGACGCTTTGGGTATAATAGTAAAGACGATAAGAGTCTAGAGCTCTAGCATGCGATGCTAAAATAATGGTAGTTCATTTGAGCCTGGCCAGATTCACTGATATTAGATTAAATCTTCGAAGGCCTGACAAAATCGGATTGCGGGTCGGATTTGACCCGCGGATCTTTTGTTACACATGCGTGTTTCCATCAAATGCTTACCATTCACATCTCCACAAATAATGTCATCCTAGAAATTCATCATGGCAGTGTTCGTAAATAAGAATATGAAAGATGAAGGTTTGAAAAAAGGTCTTCATTAATATTACATTTATCATTTCCATCCGGAAGAACATAAAGTCTATTCCAAAATACAACTTACCCATTGTTTTTATTACTTTAGTATACAATGTTGCATATTATATTTCTTGGTAGAAGTTTTAGAACAATCCAAGTTACTAGCACTCAGATAAAAATTTAATTATATATTTAAAATGTATAACAAATTTTGAGTAATCGTTTCAGTAAAAACTTGATAAGCGAAGTACAAGTATTGTATACTCATACTACTTTAAAACATATAATAAAGGTTTAATCATTTATTTCTTTTAAATTTTCAGGTTATTAACAAATTCACGCAATAACAACATTCCAAATAATATTAACGATCAGCCATATTGCTTGGAAACAACAACAAAAGTAAATGAAGAGCCAATCGAACGGATGGTATCCCCAAAACGAAAAATTGACCATTTCCCGCAACTCTACATCGCCAATAACGTCAAAACTGCAACTTTTAGTGAGCATTCTGATAAACATGCTACCACCCGCAGTAATGACAAATATCCAGCTTCAACAACCCCTATGAGCATGGTTCCCGAAAGAGACACAAACAAGACTTCCAACTCTTGTCCATTGAAATTACCATCAATGCAGAATTGTTATCGACAGCTACATAATAATATCGAAGATACTCATCATAAGATTGCTTCAAGACCTCATCATCACGCCAGCGTTCAAGAATTACGAATTCAGGTAATTCGGCTAGATAGATTTGCTAGTTTTTGAGCTTAGATTTTTATATTATAATTGCCCATTATAGCAACGTGCTCATCATGGAAACAGCTCTTCGGACGAGAATCGGTCCTCTGGTCATGCTAGCATGTCCGACACAGGAAATAGTTCCCCTAGAGCATTGTCCAATGTCCCAGAGCGTCTTGCTACTGGGGTTATGCAAAAACCTACAAGAGTTAGAACCACCTCTCAACACCAACGCTCAAGACATCGTGCAACACCTGCAAAAGTGTGTTATATCTACTTCAGAAATATTAATATTATTACTACTTTTGTCTTTTTATAGTTACAAGTACCTTGGACAGGTAGTGGTGGCTTAGAAGATATCAAACTAGCTCTGCAACAGTTAACCATGCGCTCGCACACTTCTACCAGTACTTATTCAAGCGTCAGTGCAGGATCTGAAAGCTCTGAACCCGCAATGCGTCGACTAATGAGACATTCCTCGCTGGAAACCATCAACACTAATATCACCAATGCTGATGAATTCGTTTGGGTTGATTCACATAACCGGTATCGTTTTTAGTTCTTGTTTTCACGAAGCTTTTTAAAATTCTAATTTTGAGTTCTTGTAGGCTTGTAGAATTGCAACATCTACCTTGGTCTAATCACTGTATCCTAAAGGTCTTACAGACGGGAAGATGTAGGGAGCATATGAGTAGAGTGAGCGTAGAGACGATTCCAAGACTTTCATATCTCCTTCAACGAGCGTTGGTTCGGATTGGTCGAGAGACTCAAAGGCTATCAACGAATTTGGGCATTTGTACCAAGCACGATTTAATGGCTGCTTTCCGTATAGTGTTGTGTCCACCATTGGCAGATGCTTCAATCAAAGCTTGTCTCCGAGCGGCGGCTATGCTTGCCATGGCTGGGGATTGCACTCTCAAACAGAGCAAATCAAGTAGGGCGGGATTACATCTTCATGTGGGGCGGTTTCATCGATGGATGACTGATGTTAAGTTAGGAAAATTTGTTCATGAGTGAGTAATATGATTAATTAAATATTATTGAATATAAATAATCAAGCTCTTAAAAAATGTATATAACATTTTGGCCGCTGCACAATAGCTTGAGAACGGGGACGAAATGGTTAAAATGCATATAGATATATGTTTGCGTATCCGGGAACTAGAACGAAAAGAAGCTTATTGTGCAGCGCCCTTTACAAGCCCAATCGATTTTGAGCAACAGATTGCTTTGGTTGGTATGTACACGCTGTTTTTCAGCAAGAACGCAGTGTGAATTGATTGATGAGCATCAAGCCTAGTCATTTTATTTGCAGTTATTTCTTTCACACTGTTACTCTTTTTCTAACCACCGATAATATAAACAATTGGAACTTTTTTTCTAATTTCAAAAAATAAATTAACAATTTATTTGATAATATTACGAGAAAAAAATTTGCTGGTTACAATATCCTCGTAAATTTAAAGGATTCAATTGGCTCAGAACCAAGAATATTTTGTATGCGCTAAAAAGTTGCTTGCGATTGCGGTTATCTGCTTTAAAGACACGTTTGGGGCCGTTATATATTACATATGCTATAGATATGTTGTTTATACTTCCATTACAGTTTCATTCACAAACAATTCCGTTTTCCAGCTGCATGCATGAGAAACAAACCAACGCAGTTATACCTAATTACCATGAATGGTTGTCATTGACTGAGAATTTGCGCTTTTGCATATAATTTGCTTCTTTCTATAGTGCGAATAGAGAGCTATTTATTAACTAAAGTACTACTTAATTTATAGATTTGCTGCAGTTTATCTATGTGCTGGCATTGAAAACCTTCTCGAAGAAATACTGTTGCAATGCTTACCAAGCGATGCGGAAGTGACGCTAACAGCAACTCTCCTCGAGCATGCAATTGCTAATAATGGTGATCTTTGGGGATTACTCCAACCTTACGCACATTTAAATGCTGGAAGAATTGCCTCAGGTAAATGATACATACATATCGGTCAAATTAATATAACAGGTTGCTTCAAATCATTTTCTGTTCTTGAAAATTTGTTAGTTTGAAGTTTTTTTGATTGTTTTATGCAGGAACTCTTGCTCTACCAAGATGGGTATCTGTGTCTAGTTTGGGTTCCAGAGACTCTGGTCGTGGGTCAGGACCACCTGAGCCTTCTCTGATGACAACATGCGTTGGCTCTTTACAAGAACTTCAAGATATTATCAGTCGTATGCATTCCCGCATTCCTCTATGTGCACGTGCCATCCGGGCACTTTTTTATTTCATGCGATGTTCGCAACTTGAACATGGCGAACAAGGAGGAAGTGCTATACAAGTACGCAAACAATGATGGTAGAATTTTAATGTGAATTTCAGAGAAGTAAAATAACAAGCAGAACTTTTTAGTATTTAATTAATTAGATAGGGAAGAAGTTGCATTAAATTGATGCTTAAGGTGAACTTATGTAACTTTCGAAGTTTTAAGAATTTTCTTTTGGTTGCGTTCATGTTTTTTTATCAGCAAGTGCGGAAACTGAAGCGCTTTATGATTATTCTTATTCGCAGGAATTGTGCTACGAACGAGCGTATGTTGTACTGCCGCCTTTGGTGGAATGGCTGCGTGTGGCTACAGCGCATGGTGAGCACCGTTTCGCCGCCATCCTTGACAAGGACGACGTGATGCAAGCGGCGCGTCTCCTTCTTCCTGGAGTCGATTGCCCAGTACGACCGCTTGGTGAAGACGCCATGAGAATCAAGAAGCTTACTGGAGGTGATGAGGATCATGTTGAAGCAACTCGTCAGATACAAGTAAGATCTACATCATCATCTTCAATGTATTTCACACTACAAATAAATTTAGCAATTTTTTTCAATCTGGAAATATATGAAGCAAGGAATGTCTTTAGTTGAAAAGCTTAGTTGGCATTAGAGAAATCGTAGTAACTTGTTATACCCAGTACAAAGGAAACGAGACAAAGTTTGTGACATCCCTTTTGTGACTTGTGCAGGTCGAATTGGCTTTCCGTCTTATGATGACAGGACGTCCTGAATTGATAATGCAAGCGCTTATTCTCCTTCCGCCCTCGACAAGATTAGACACTTTGGATCAGCAAGGTCACACTGGATTGATGCTCGCTGCTATGAACAACGACGATATTACTCTCACGGTAAATATATGAATGACTTGCGTTTAACGTTCTTCACACTGTATTTTATTCTCTTGACAATACAACAGTTTCTATTTTTCATATTAAAAATGAACACCCTTTTGACTTTTTGCAATATCTGCTGTATATTTTTCTGACTCTTGCTGTTTTCCTGTCTATTGTGCGTTCCTATAGACTTCATTTCGGACGCGAGATTGAAAAAGGCGGACAGAAGTTTTGTGAAAAGAATGTGTTTTGTAAATGCTGCAGCTTTGCATTTACAGGCATTATTGGACGCTGGCGCAGGGTTGGATGTGGAAACACCCCCATGTAGTGTCACTCATGCAGCTGTTAATGGGGAGACCCAACATTGGACAGCGTTAACGTATGCCGCAGCAAAAGGTCATTGTAAATGCGCTCGCATTCTTCTCGAACGTGGAGCAAATGTTGAAGGTGGTGCTCAATTGTCGGAAGAAAAATGTACTCTGACCCCATTACAGGTAATAAAACTTTATGATTTTCATAAAAAGTGGAGGATATATTAGGTACTATTAGTATATCCTCTACTTTTGCTATTTTAGGTAGCTTCTGGTGGCGGTAACATCGAATTGGTTCAATTGCTTCTTCAACACGATGCGCATCCATTTCTTTCGACTCTCATCAAAGATTCTTTGTGTTATTCTTCATCGGCGCAACGAGGTTGTTACAGTGCAGTGTCAGTTGCTGCAGCCCATGGGCATCGAGCAATTCTTCAAAAGTTATTAGCACAGCCTGTGGCGTCGGCCAATAAAGAAGTTCTTTCGTTAGAGGAAATGCTGGCAGAAGGAGCTGCCACTACGCATTTGCATTCGAGTAATAGCAATGCCCAACAGTTTAGTAAAAGTCAGATAAAAACATTACAAGCTGCCATGTATCATAGCGCAGAAAACAATCACTTGGATATTACTGTGGAGGTCAGGTCATTAGGGGTGCCTTGGACTTTACATTGCTGGATGCATTCGCTTGGGGCTGCACATGAAGCACGATTGGATTGTGTCATTGATCAGTTATTACAGGATTTTTTGCAAGTCTGTCCTGATGATTACAGTACTCAGTTGGTGCAAGAATGCTTACCGCTTTTGTTTAACATCTTTAGGTATAGTAAGGTAAGCTTAGCGTTGAAAATCCACTACGCAAGAAACAAAACTTAGATTGTGATTTTTGTAGAAGGAAGGCACGACTTTATTATTGGCAGATATCTTTTCAACCTGTTTTGGATGGGAAGCCATTAAACCAATTAAGGACTGCTTATTGACTGGTAACAGTGCATCTCGCATTGATCCGAAATACGTCAACAATCCTGAACTTAGCGATGTGACTTTTCGTGTCGAAGGGCGTTTGTTTTACGCCCATAAAATAGTCCTTGTTACAGCTAGTCCAAGATTAAGGGCTATGCTCAGTTCTAAGCTTTGCGAGGGTGGATTACCGACGGTACAGATTAATGACATTCGATATCATATTTTTCAGGTAAATATTACTTTTATTTATATACGATAATGAATGAAATAAATAATTTAATATTGACAGATTTAAAAGCTGGGTTATATTAGATCGCGGAATTTTCTTATCTTGAACATGACACTTTTCATTCGAGTTGTAAGATTTTCTATTGATATTAGTTGATTTTATTTTATATTACTTTATTTCCTGTGCTGGCGAAAACTAGGTTCTTTCAATTTTTATCATGTCCAGTGTACTAAACCAATAGTCTGTCTGAATGGTTCCG
>JARJDU010002618.1:0-10806 GCA_030264695.1 Lissagria laeviuscula
CGTTTCTATGTGGAAAGTGTTGGCGTTGGTAGCTCATTATGTTATTGTCATTGTTAATTCTGCCATGAATAATACGCATTTTAGTTTTGCTAACTGCTAGTGTTATATTTAGCAGATGTGTGAATATGATCAAAGCTTGAATATGCAATCCAAAGTACTCAAAAGTAATGGAAAAAAAACTTTCACCGAAATATGAAATTCATTACAAAGAAGATAATGAAATATGGCAGTAATTTCTAAAGAGCTTCCTGCTATATGTATATGTATTTGAATTATTAAAGGAAACTGGTGACATTTACTGGAAATATATTCTGAAGTTGAACTGTTTTTTATGAAACATATGTTTCTTTTTGTTAATGAAACATACTGGTTATCTCATGTTTCATGTATTTTTTGTGTGTTTACACAGTTTTCTACTCAAAGAAAGCTTTTTTATTTAACCATTAATTGTGCACATCTGCATATTGAAAAAATTGCACATACAGTGAATTCCACTTAATTGGTACACATCGGGACAATAATAAATTCTGACGTGCCGAATGTTCTGAATGCAATGCATAAAATAAACAGAAAAATAGAATAATAGAGAGTGATGTTTTTCATTTTGGTGTCACCCCCCGCACCCGCCTAGTAATTCTAAAAAAAAGTTGTTTGTCCTTCTTCCAGATATTTTAAAATTGCATCAGTGTCATTCCATCTCAAATCAAGCAAAAAAAAAGCCGATATGGAACGCATTGTCTCTGACTTTTACTTTCATTGTTCTTTAGCGGGACAGCTTCTGAAGTAGTTAATTGTACTAGTGGTTAATCCACGGCAACCCACGATTATTTAGAGGTGCAGGGAGATATTCACTATCACAGTTGTCGTTGTCAGTCAACAGTTGATGCCTTCATGTCGTTCTCTCCGCCTGATCGGGTTGCAAGCCCATTGCCAAATCATTTTTCTTATTTAGAAATTAGGACCGACACCGGACTTAACCCCGAGATTTTGTTAAAACATAGTCAACTAGTGTCATTTATTAGAAATTCAAGACAAGACAATTATGATACTATCCCAATTAATCAGAGTTTCAAAAAAAAGCGAATTAAATTAGTGTTTTTTGCTAAATTTGTTTTCGTTCTTTAAAATTTGTCCTTAATGCTATATTATAATGAGTAATGCTCAAAATAAACTCCTGCAGACTTTCCATGCATACGAAAAGCTTTATCCCATATAAGTGGCCACACATTTAACGGCAAGCGCAAATAAGCAAATTCCAAATCGAGAATCGCATTAGCGCGTAAAATTCATATAATAAGGTGACCATACGTTTCAGTTATACAACTATCAAGCGGGAAGATTTCAAGAGTAAAAACAGACTTAGCTCTACTGAAATTGTACAATTGCTATAAATCATATAATTTTCTTATGAATAACAATAAGTATTTCATTCCTGGCTGCATACAGGTGAAATATGAACACTGGAATATAAATTCAAGATTCATGAATAAAACGTGTGTGCGTGAAATTTCGGCCGTATGTTCGTTTTTGGCAATGCGACATTCACGCCATTCAACCTCCAGCGTAACACGAATGTGACTGGTTTTAGGCTGTTGGCGTTACCGATTTATTATTCTGCGTTCTATAAAGCATCAACATGTGTGCCATGTTAAAATGAAGAAAAAAAATTATTTAAATTATAACGGTGAACATTATATCGTTTTAAAGTTGCCAACTCTTCCATTGCAAACATGGCAGCCATGGGCATACAAGTGAATCGTACGCAATACGTAGGTTGGTTGGGTTGGACAGGAATGGCAGAAGTGATAACATTAATCTCGAATGCGAATTAATTTCGAAATGATAGAATCATGAAAACAAGATTGCACGATGTGTTTTACGTTTTGGTATCATCGGTTATATGCTTGCCGAACAATGCTTACACTTACAGTTATTTAACTGGCCTCGATTTATTTAATACTATGCATATTGATAATGAAATTTGAAGTCAGTGTCGAATTTAGACATGAGCAAGTAAGGCAAATAAGACACCATCAGGACCGGCATTAAAATGAATTAAATATTAATATGCAGCAGCACTAAAAGGGGGTCCGAAAATTACCCGTAACTTCAAACGCGTTTTTCTCGATACAGTGGTTTTGAAATTGGCAGCCCATATAAAAGCACAAACTACACATACGATTTTGATCAGATTTTGACTCCTGCATTCTAAATTGGATTGTTACTCGCCTATGTAGCCGATAAGTTGAAGTTTTTGCTCGATGCACGATTTTATCCCAATTTTCGTCGCGAAACTTTAACGCGTCACCATTTTCGTACAAGTTTTATATTATTTTAATGAATTCATAATGAATTAACCCCGCCGTTCCGGATTGGAAAAAAATACCCCATTCCACTCTTTTCCGTTTGTGTCCTGTCAAGAGAGATTTCACTGTATATATATATATACATAATGTGACTATTTACAAATTACATTCAACATATTTGTATAGAGTAACAGCACTAACAGCAATAGCTTCAAATAAAGTACCGCAAGAATTATCTAGCACATTAGCGTGTGAATTAATAAGCCTTGAAGGAATTTTTGAATCAGTAATAAACTAAGTATTGCTTGAAATGAAGATTAATTATAATCAATAAAACAGTAAAAATACTTATTTCGTTTAGACTACTATCACAATAGAAATACAAATCAATCCAACATGCAATCATTAATTAACACATTCGTGTGATCTAACGAATTCTTCAGTCTGCATCATGCAAATCGCTTCTTCTTCATCTTTAAAACTTCTAGCGCTGAGAATTCTCGTCTTTTATTCAGAATCCACATCGTTTTCGTTTTTTGGGTTAGCTAAGCGTACTATTCAACAGCAGCAGGTAGTCTTGCACTTACTTATCTCATCCTCCAGCCCGTCACTTTCCGAATGGTCAAACACGAACTAAGTGACCAAAGCATCTTCCATTTTTCATAGCTTCATCTCTATCAATTTTATGCTAGCCTAGCACTTGTTTGCTTCTAAAGCTATTCCTTCATGGCATATCTCTGCAATACGGTAACACGTACATTTATATAATGAGGTCGACGAAAATACAATGAACAGAGAAAGAAAGAAGTGAACAATGCACGAATGCACCTGCTAAATGCCGTTTCGAACCTTGGTGGATCATGATGGGCATCGAAGCGCTATACTAACGCGGTGGTTAAATAAAAGCCAACAAGATCATTGGAAACAAGCTAGCGGGCAACAACCACGACTTACATAAAGGCAACTTACGGCGCTCTACAATTTCAAGATTAAAATCTTCCGGTCTTTTGTTGGGATCGGGTTTGAAGCTGAAGCGATGGTTAAATTGAGCTTTTATTCGGTCATTCATTTTGGAAATGAAAGCAAGTGCATCATCATTCAGCTTGTTGTTTTAAAAATAATTCAATCCTATGCAAAACAAATAATTATACAAAAACACGAGTTTTGTTTTATAGTTGTATTTGAACAGATATTGCATTACCTTCGTCTAAGCCAATCAAATCATTAGTAAAGTAAATAAATTGTTAACTGAGCGAAATCTTTGGCTACTAAGTGCTGCCTTAAAATAAAAGAATTTAGCAACAAGCAAATCTTAAACTGAACTGGTTCAAGCCCTCTGAGCGCAAACCAAGCGATGCCAAACAGAAAACTACAATATTTGAATACGCTTTCTTATCATTATTTTAAGATGTTTACAATCTTAATATTTTTTGGATTCGAAATTTACATGTTTTATATATCATTTTATTAATATTTGTTCTCTGCTTCTAGTTGTCATCGTCACTGTCAATTCAGCAACACTTTGTAGACGATTTCTTGCCGCTATTCACTGTTTCTTTTTCTTATTTCTTTGCGAAACCAGAGAGTTACGACTCTCACTGGTCGCCAACATCAAACAGGTTTGTTGCCCCGTGAGCAGAGCAGACAAAACACGAGACGATTCCATCCATGAGTCTGCTCTCTTCGCAGCTTCACATTCACAGTTGTTTGCGCTTGCATAGCGATGATGCAAAAAGTTGCTCTCGGTCACTACGATTCGCCATAAACCGTGATCGACTTTTTCCAGCAATTTGAAAACTGCATTGCTTTCTGTTTTATTATTGCTTAGTTAGCCTTAATTTATCAAATTTCTAATTTAGTTCATCGCAAACTTTCCGAATTCGTTCTTCTTCAGACTTCCTGTACAAGTACTGTAATAGCCTATTTCCAGACCAGCAATAAGTACGAAAAGTACTCTTAATTTTGTTGCAAAAGTAAAAGAAACACAAATTTGCATTTTTATGAAAGCTATCATCAGTTGAATAAATTATTCGAGTTCAATGGCCCGCTGATAAGATAGACAATCATTGAACTACTATATAACACAACACACATGACACATTGCAAAGAAAACACATGCTTAATACTGTTTAATAACTAATGATTATTGATCTGGCCAATGCTTCCTACAGGAATGAATCGCCATATTTCAATTGGTGAACAGTAATTCTTCTAGTAGGTTGCAAATGATATTCAAGCGTTCATTCACTGAGGACATGTATGCAGATTATTAATTATGACAATTGTAAGCAGAATGCATTCAAATGACATGTCATTAAGACTGTGTGCGTGTGTGCATGTATGCGAAGGAGTAGAGGATGAAGCAACTCGAGTGTGAATTGAAGTTCGAATGTATATTATGCAATATTTCATTGCGCCTGCTATGCGCAAGAATTTATTTATTGATTTTATGCAGGTAATAATATTATTATCATTTATAGGTACTCGTGCTTAGGTGAGGTTCATATTTAGTTATATTGAGTTAACCAATCATATTGAATTTGTATTGTAATTATTAATTATTAGCTGGATAATTAAAAGAACATTAGCACTTGTGTAGAATTGTATTGAATAATAAGAACATATACGAATAATCCTGGGCCTGCAGGAACAAATAAATCTTTGTTCGATCAAGCACTTAAATATGTATATTTTTGCATTAAGTTGTTAGTTCGGTTGACGATTGACAATTCCTTTCGTTTGGCTCCTTATCCTGAAAATCATTATTAGCGCAACAGGACTCTATAGAACTTAGACCAATCAACTTTTCCTCCGCTTGACTGGGCCTCGTTGGTTTTTGTACATTACAAGTACAAGCCAATCTAACTCCTTCGCATCACGTGGTTTGGTTTACCCCAACGGTTTGCCACGAGATGGCGTTGGTGTATCGGTGCATCGTTTGCGAGTATTTGTTATTATGGACATATATTTGGTAGTTGATAATATGATACTTTATCTCTTGTACTAGCTTTCGTGCATCCTACCACACAACTATGATGTGGCATGTCTAAGAAAAACCACCAAACCACTAATAATTGACTATAATTTACCTTATAATATGTATTAAGTTTATTTTCTCTACACCACAATTACACGGCTTTTAAATTACAGCGCGTCATTTTAGATTGCCCTACAGCCAATCGCTCAACCAGCTTTCTTATTTAGAAATTCGGGAATAAGTAAGGAGTGCGAAATCTTACAAGCTGATCCCGGGTCACCTAAGTTTGAATACAGGTGCGCTTATCACTGCGCCACGCACTCCACTATTCTGAATATAAAATCCCAAACAATTCATTATACAATAATATTTAAACACTATAGTATATATAAAAAGGTATATATATAGTCCAGTATTATTTAATTAATAAAATCTTCCAGAAGCTAATGCCTATTTATACAATTTATTTTTCACTTTCTATTAATTTATTTATTTTATATATATATATATATATTCACGATCAATAAATAGATTTTAATAATTTAATTACCATTGAAAGTGCTGCATAATATAGCAAGCAAGTCGCCAAAACTAATTAGAACAAGAAAAAGCAAATTATGGTAATTCTAAAACTTCATCAGTAATTAGATTATGTATAGGTTGCTGAGCTAATCATTCATTGTTTATATTGTATAACACATAGATCTAGAAGTTGATTACAGTATTAAAATATAAAGCATAGGAAAGGTATAAGTACATGAGAAAATAAAACAAACTTTTCCCATAAATATATCATTTATAAGATTAACGATAAATACAAATAGATTGAAAGCTTATCGACGAGATGTTCTTGAAAATAGAATTTATGGCGACATTAATAAAAATCTTTAAATTTTTATTAATGCTTTAAAATTATCTAGAATTCTAAAATTAATATACAATTAATATTTTTTATATCACAATAAATCGTCGACAATGCAAGGTAAAAGGCATTATAATCTTCATTGCATGCAGAAGTGGGCTAAAAATGGTGAGAAATATTCCCACCGCTTCAAACCACAGCCACAGCTGATACAGAAACAAACATTTTCTGTGCCAAAAAAAAATTATTGTAACCAAAGCTAAAGAAATTAGCAGTAAACACAACAACTCAATGAGCAAAAAAGAATGCTTAGGTTAAGTGGCTATGAATATTGATCGACGATTTTAGTTACAGATCATTGTTATTGACAGAAATTTAGGCGGTAAATCAAACGTGGGGTTCGTAGATTAATGAAGATCCTGTATACATACACAGCCCTCGGTTTGCAGAGATGTTTTTTAGAACGAAATATTTCATTGCAGGGATGATTTTAGGCCTAGGCCTGATTTTGCAACACTTCTTATATTAGAGATGGTAATTTTCCTTTGCTGATAATTTACGTAAAAAATACATTGTAGCAGCAAAATGAATAAATTCATTCAAATACAAAAAAAAAAAAATTAAAATTTATCTAAAGCAAGGTGTTAAACTTGCGTGTTTGCACATTTTATTCAATAACGTATCCTATTCCTCCATTTTATATGCATATGAGAAAATAATCTGAATATTGCGAATTGCTCCATAAGAACAAGTAGTAAACTGTATGTAAACTGATGCTATGCAACTGTAATACAATAATCCTGAACAAAAAAGTCCCCCAGCTGCCATATTATTAATGTAGTCAATCAATATCTTGGAAATTAATACCAGTACATATATACATTGATATGTAACAAACAATTTAATTTACGCATGGGTGCCAATTAATTTTTGAACCAGGGCAAACTATTTATAAATCCGGCTCTAAAATTATGATTACACAAATCGATCATTGTCAATAACTAAATTATCAAGACACGTAAAGTCTTCTGTTTAAATTATTTGATTTAAAAAAAGATTTTTTTTTGTTATTTCTTGAAATTGTTGTTAAAATGCTACAACAACAATGTGAGTACATTGAATTCATTTCGATTTAATTGTACAGATATATTCAAATAAATACATATCTCTTAACGTTAAGTCATTTCCTTCTATGAATGAGAAAGGACATCAACAGTTTCCGCTAGATTTACTCTACTAGAACGCGCCTCATGGATGAAATCAGAGCAATTGCACACTTTGCATTTCGTTAATGCAAATTTAAATATAAATTAAAACGGACAATAAAGAAAAATAAAATAAAATTTGCCTATGTCCAAGATTCTTTACAAAAATTGAAATTTCCAGAAAACCTTTCTGTTACTTTTCTTTTTTGAATCAAAATTATTTGTAATTGAATATTTTAAAACCCTGTTGAGCGTTTTCATTCTCATTTTTGTCTCTTCACCTTGAAAGATTAAATATTCGAAACTGAACAGATGCAGAATCGCATCTACGGAAAAAAGAACCATGAAAACAAAAAAAAAGCACATGAAAGATATTTTTAGCTGAATATCCAGATTAGACTTAGGATTAACGGACGAACCTAAAGCATAATAGATGAGGACATAAAAATTTCGAGGAAATGGAATACGACAAAAATGCGCACAAACCGCGTGTTTTCGATATTTTTGCTCCATGGTGCTAGTATGTTGACTCAATGAAAATTACAATGACAAAACTTAATTTGATGAAGTACGTTATATTATTATTATAACTCTTTATGCATCATCAAGATATTTAGTTATTTACTAGGAAGGAGAACTAACACTAACTGCTTGTTATTAACCACATTTTGTGGATTGACTCAGTATGTAACTGCACCATAATAAATTGAGTGTGGGATGTAGGAGTTGAGCTGTTTTTATCGTTAAAACTGTTATTATATACGCAGATAGGCACGCGAAGACCCAACCAAGATGATAACCTACTGAGTACTATGCGCTTGTTGCTACTGTCGCTGATTGAAATATGTTACAGTTTTAAAAGATTGCTTCGCTAGCGATTTATTGCGTTATTTAATGTGGATTCACTTTCATTTATAGCTCTATTACATCCATGTACTTATAAAAATTTCACTTTTGACGAATATATATATATATATGGTCAGTTGCTTTTTTAAAAGCTTTTATTTATTGCGTTCATAGTTTAAAATTATTTTTAAATATAGTACAACCTTGATGTAATTGTCTAAAACTTTTGTGTCTCTGGGCCACATTGGTAGAAGTAATGGATTTTTGTAAAAAAGTTTTATAGGTAGAAAGAAAACAAAAATTATAAACCGAACGGCTCAGGAATAAAACATTCATAAATACATGAAGATTTTGCCAAAAATAAATTTAGCATCGTACCTAAAAAACATTGTTAACAACTTTAACTCGAATTTCGTTTTAGAACTTTAAAATCGAAATATTCAACGTAAAATTTGTATTTCGAAATCAATTATTTGGATCTTATGCATTAGGATAATTGCACAAGCAAGTAACACAAGAAGTTTGGAACATTGTACCTATCTCTTAGTTGTAACCATAAACTTATAACTGCAATCAATAAAAATCACCTGCATGCGCTTCCAACAAACTAAACTTACGAAAAACTGATTTGAACAAAGTCGGAAAACTTTGCAAATCGGTGATCAATCTTACTAGGATCTGATATTAACTTTTTTTTTGATCACTCGATCACTCACTGTGAAATGTGTTCTTTTTGTAATTGCAAATAATGTAAGTAAATGTATTTAATTTTGCATAGTCTGCATAAAAAAGTATAAAAAATAGATTCTTGCTTTGCCCACTGATAACAACCTAATTTACATACTTATACATAATTATATTCAACAACGGGCTCTGTATTATTTTTTGCTGGCAAATTTTTAAAATTGGTAAGTAAGTAAAATAAATTTAAACATATGAAGGAATCTGTTTTACTTCGTTTCGACTGCGACAGTTAATCAGCAAGGAAGTCCACTTTTTGTACAAAGTTTAAGATCTCCTTGACAGACTTCGCTTTTAGTCCTTCCAAAACGAAGCAGTCTTTTGTGCTCCAGGCATGGACAGTGGCACATTAGCTGATCAAAGGTTTCCGCATAGTCGTCAAGCATTTCCGATTTTGTGGCAATGCCCACTGAGTAAGCCCGTTACAAGTCTTATATCTCCTTTCTAGTGGTTAATGAGCTCGGTGCTTTTCTTAATCGAATACTCAATAAGCATTTTTCATTGATTAATTTTACTAGTAAGCCTGATTTGGATAATTCTCCCATTCCTTAGCCGCCAACCTAAGAAATGTCAGTCCGCATGTCGGCATGAACTTAGTTTAGCCACAGACATACAATACAGTTTCCTCTACCGTGTGAAGTAAACCTCTTAAAATTTCTCCTAAATTTCTTTTAATTTATTTTTCGTTTGCTTTCTCTTGTATATTTATAACAAATCAAGATCAGTTAAAGTGAACATACAATGTCAATGATGTCCTTTGTATTGCCTAACTATATGTACATGTACATCGCCTTCGATTGACGTCAATTACACAAAATGATTGCAAATTTCCACTTTGTTGCACACACTCCAACGAGTTAGGAGCACTTTGCGCACTTGACAGCCCACGGTATCGACTGATGTTTAATCTAGTAGACTCTAGATTCCTTTATGTTTACACTCAACTGGATTTATAAGTTCGGATTACTTATAAAATGAGCGGTGCGAGATGCGGGCTATACAAAGATCAAATTAAGGTAAGACCGAGATGGTTATGGGCGGAAATTGGTTTACACGCGTCTTCGATATTTTTAGATATTTGCTCAGCAGCGGTTTCACACGAAACTAGAATTCTCAGTTTTATGCGTTTCCGTCATAAGTTCAATTTTTGCTTTCATTCCAAATGATAAATAGGTCGGAAGATCAACGAAAATAAAATTATATGTAAAGTGAAATATGATTAATGGAGTAGCATTTTTTTTTTAAATGAATTATTCACCTTTTTCAAAATAGTTCAATCGTAGAATTAAGAAATTCACTTGACGTACTAAGTATAGTTTTATTGAATAATGATTGAAACCACTGCTGCTTCAATTTAGGCGATGTTGCGGTTTCAGTGTAAATGAAAAACTTTATGCGTCACTCAACTTTTAGTCATCATCTACGAAAGGCGAATTATACTTTTGTTTTAACAGGCTTAAATACATCTGCAAAAAAACAAATAAAACATCTACTTGCAAACTAGATTTATGGTACGTTTATGTCTCGAATTTAGATTTAACGAAAGTTGGCAAACTGCTTAACTTCTAAGGTTAAATTTAAGTTTGCAAATGCGCTTTCGGAAACAAAAATGACAAGCAAGTTCGAGTTTGACGTCTGCATGTCCAAAAGTTCGAAACTATCTTGAGCGACGCGTTTCGAAGTTGTAGGGATAAAAGTACAACTACGGCTTTTTCCAATTTAGATTCAGTTTGCACTAAGCCGCACTACGAGTTTGTTTTCCATTCCAAACGGTGCTTGTCTATGTTTAGAACTGCATGCTAAACGGATGGTAAACCAACCCTTCTTTCGTCTCTAGTCCTTTGATCTTGGCCTAGTCGCCTATTCCAA
>JARJDU010002653.1:0-11263 GCA_030264695.1 Lissagria laeviuscula
CATTCTTTGCTTCATATATAGGTCACCCCGATTTCTTTGCAGAAAACAATCAAGTTGTCAATATCAGTATACTTTAACTGCTCGGGATCATCTTCCGCCGACCCTAACCACCTTATCTTGCTATTGGCTAGCACCTTGAAAGCGCGTAGCACGTATCTTAGAGTCACTTCCTGCATTTCACACCATTTGCACATGTCTGTAGTGTTGCTATCGAGTTTGTGCATATAACATCAAAGTGTCCTGTAAAGAATCCTATCATCATAGTAATTTTGCACCTGTCGAACTGTTCAATCCTTGGCTTCCATTGCTCAATGTATGCACCTCAGAGTCTATTTGCGTTTGGGACAACTTTTTTATTGTCGCAATTGTTATCTCCTAGTCCATTGTTTAATTCTCTCTACCTCAACTTCCGTTAAGTTGCGAAGAGCGGAGGTCATGCTTTTGTATCTAAATATGATCTTTCATTGTCCTGGTTGGTCTTGAGTTCTTTTACCCACATGATTACAACCAGTTTTATTTTGCTTGAACTATCGATCCATATCGTGATATTTCTCCATTATGCTTCCGATTGGTTCAAGTGCTCTGCAAACTACTTAAGTGTGTTATATAATCATAGATTACCAAACTCTTTGATCAATGATATAACTAAGAATTCTCTAATACAAAATATAAATCTCGCTAAACTCATTAATAATCATATCGCCGACTTTCCCCTAGCTAATACACCGCCCTTTTGAATAAATTTCCCAGCGTTATAAAAACTTCTCTCCCTTCCAGGTAGGTTTCTATATTAAATGGATTATTCATTGCAAGTGCCTGAAACTTTCTTTACAAAATATAAAATCGATGATTAAATAATACACCCGATAAAATTAAACCAATTTGTTCGCTGAAAGCGGAACGGCAATTTTTCAAACGAAACAATGGCCAACTGCCCAAGTGATAATTTGTCCCTATCAAAACGATATATTTCCTATGAATGCATGACAAATCGTTCAATTTTTTCATCGCGCAGCTAACCAGCCAGCAAACGAACGATCGAAGTGAACAAATCGCTAAGGAGCACTTTCCGATATCTGCCCTCCCAATCGAAGCTATCTATTTAATACCTATATATCACGTGAATCAATTCGAAAATTTCGGTTATAAAGTGCATATCTGTTAATTATCTTTGTAACGAGTATGAAATCAGCATCGCGTAAAATTCAAATTACACACAGAGTATCAACGTGTATTTTTAATTAACTTGTTGATTACATTTATATTTATGGTAGTTTTCCCAGTGAAGTTTATATTCGATCGGTTCGTTGAAATATTCGCAAAAAGCACAAACACACTTGTCGTTAGGACGCAGTTTATATTTAATTCCGGGTGAAAATAGCATTTGATTAAAATGCGATATTACCAGAACTTCATTGAATGCGTTACGCTTTTTAACAATTACTCTACTAATATTTCTGGAAAATTTAAATGGAAACATACACAATTTATACTATTATTCAATATTTCGTTCTTTAATTAAAAATTCTGTGCAAATAGTAAACTTAATTTTCCAGCAAAATTAATATTTAACTAAAGTGTGGAAATAAGAAACAAGTACAAAGTAATCTTTTGCTTAAAGAATAAGTATAATCTAACGACGAATATGATTTACATCGTTTTGATAAAATCTAGAACCCCAATTAGTATTATCTCATAAATTTGAAAGCACTGGAAGCGTGCCATTTCCAGCGACAGAAATTGGCAATGCGTAATTACAGTAAGTTTCTTTCAGCGCCGCAACCAGCCAGCTCGCTGCACATCAGCAACAACTTCCTTATTAACGAGGCGACTGTCTCAATTTCCTCTAATTTCCTTATTTAAACACTGTTTCTCTCTTCTATTTCATTAATATACTTAGAGCAGATTTTGGCGTTGATATTTTGAAAGACGTCAGGAAATTTCTATGCCGTCGAATAAATGCGATGCAAGTATTTGAGCAATTTATGTAATTCCTTTAAATTAATTATTTTTTTATGCAGAATTTATAAATATGATCTTCATCCAAAATTATTTCTTTGAAATAGATAGCATGAAACAAGCAAAACAAAAAGAAATGCTAATGGGATACGAAATTTGTTTATTTTGATTAGGCCAATATTTAATTTGATTTAGCATTCCGCATAGAGATGTCTCTTTTTATACATTGAGCTACGAAAAATAAACATGTGGTTATGAAAGGTGACATGTCATTGTGCGTTAAATTGACGATCGAGTTCTTGCAATTTGTGTCATTGCGCGTTAATCGTCCACGTGCACTAGTGTTTAATACATTTTTTTATCTTAAGATCATAAGATGTGTCATCATCGCGAACACAATCAAGATCTCGCTAGGTCTAATGGTTTGTTTAGTTCTTGTCTTCACTGCATGCGAATGCAAGGTAAGCACTCTTGGCTATATCATAAATGCAATTTATCTGGAGGTTAATAAACCAATGCATGCTCAAATCCTCGCCCGTCAATTAAATTTATTTCTGAAGCAGATTAATACATTAAGTATAGAAGCAACAATTAATATTCAAAACAAATTATTTTACTTGAATTTGCATTTTTTGTACATTATTGGTAACATCTCGTGGCAAAATTGACATCGAGTTCGAGTGATTGTGACGCTTGTCAGTAAAACACTCATAACTTTGATAATACTGATAGGAATGTTTTAATATAAAAACGATTCATCAATCGTTTGATCAATGCCTTTACAAATGCATACACACAGATTACCCTTACAAGATATTTGTCTTCAAATGTTGAAATGCAAAACAAATTGATTGATATAATTGGTAATAATTCTATTCTAAGTTTTTTAAATTTTTTTATAGCAAAAAACATTCTTCTGCTTTGCAGGCAAATATATTTTTGACATAATCTATAAGTATTTGCGAATTTTTTAAGATAAAAACGGTTGATGTCCTATCAGAATTAAAAAAATTATCATTTTGTTACTTGTAAGCCTCATCTTCCCTCAAATTCGATGTCATTCGATAATTTTTTTCTCGAACGTTGTTGGAGATACGAAAAAAATATTTTGGATTCTTTACTAGAACAATGAAAGAAACCCTCGATAAAATTTTTATTGAAATCGGAGTCCATGGCCTGGTCGAATTTGTATGAAATGACTTCGACATAAATTCCCGATCATCGAAACTTCCTATGAGTTAGTGTAATTGCACATTTTGATTATTTGATGGAAATAAATTAAGTAAATAAATCAATGAATTAATTAACTTAAAAGATCACATACCTAGCAACCAAATTGTAAAGTTATAATGGTTATCCAGTAGGTAAACAATTACTGAAATGGTTTATTAACTTTTATATAAATAATTTAATACTTCTCTTTGTATAAATTTTAAAGATAAAATATAACCATAAGATGTTTTTCTATTGACAACTGAACAAGAGAACCGATGATTGTAACTATACATTTAAAATTGAGCAAAAATAGAACACTTTCTTATATCCACTTGTGAAGCAAACCATTGTTTTCTTTCTTTTCTACATGAGCACCGTTATATGAATCTCATATGCACACCCCTACTGATTACGTTATACAATATGCATACAGCCTTCCACAACATAGCACTCTATCTGCTGCTATCCGCTCACATGTGCACCTTATATATGTACATTTTTCTTCCAGTTTTTCCCAACAACAGTGAGCTCTCTTATATAGAGCAGCTAGCTATCCCAAACCAGCAAGCAAGCGAACAACTTTCCTGCATAAATTTGTAAAACTTCTCGTCTAACATTTGATCGATTACAGCCACCTTCCCTACAAACATTCCCATAAATTTCGACGCCTTCCAAAAAAAAAATACATAAAAGAATATTAGAAATCGTTTGAGAAGAAAATAAAAACAAGATAAATGTAGCCTTGGCAACTTGAATATATCGTTGTATGTTTAGTTGTCGATTATCCAATTTGAAAATTTGACCGATGACATTTGACTTTGTCAACTTTTTCTATTCCTGGGTGGGTTTTATTTAGGGGTGATATTTATTAAT
Organism: Lissagria laeviuscula; assembly: GCA_030264695.1. Lineage (NCBI taxonomy): Eukaryota > Metazoa > Arthropoda > Insecta > Coleoptera > Staphylinidae > Lissagria > Lissagria laeviuscula. The sequence continues at coordinate 4,048 of JARJDU010002653.1, forward strand.
GTATTGGGAATTCTACAAACATTTACCAGTGTTATTTTGTTAAATTCGCAATGTCTAATTTTTCTACCGTATACGGTCAGGATTTTGTCAAATACAAAGAGTATGAAAGAGCTAAAAATAGTCATCCCACGGGGGAAAATTTAAATACATTGAAATTTCTTAATGAGAACTACCTAACTATTGATAAACCTTCTAAACCTCCGTATGAAAATATCGACGACTATCTTATTAGAGTAAGTACTAATTATTTGGAAATATTTATATTGATGTTGATACAATTATTGATTTAGAAACATCTTAAATGCAATGTTTTTTAGTTCCAGAAAAAACATACGCGATTAATTAAAAAACCTTTTGATAAACCTGTGAGTTACTCAAAAATTCAAGAATATTTGAAAATGGAATCCCAGTACAAAAGTGATTATTGCAAGGGAAATAATAAACCGAATTCGGTAAAAATTGCACCAAGAAATTACGATTATGTGGCTGGTCAGGGGACAACATATTTAATGGGGTATCAAAATCCCGATTTTTATGGGACTTATAATCCAGTAACAATTCATTCTAAAAACAAAGATACTATAGGTGAATTACTTCAAATTGGTCGTTTATATCAACCAAATGTTAAATTATCCGAATATCAAAGTCAATTCAACAAAAACAGCAGAATATATTTTAATGAAATGGATAAATAAAATTATTTTGTTTGAATTTAGATTTGTTTTTATTAAAAATTATAGTAGAAGAATAAATAATATATCGTTCTAGAATTTTGCAATAAATTAAATTAAAGCGTATCAAAGCCAGATAAAGTAAACATTGCTGCGCCATCTATCCAGTAATAGTTTAAGCATAACCTGCGAGGATAATTTTTCTCCTTGAAACAGTTTTATCCCGTTTTAAGATGATTTCTTTAGATAGAAGAGCTAACATAACATTTCAATATTTGCTAGAATATAATTGAAATAATGATTTGATTTTTATCGCTGGCGGATCACTGCGAAAGTTTATACCAAGATTGCACCTTAAAAATGCAACAGTAAGCTCATCCAAAAATCTATATACTTAGAGAATGAAGAGAATTTCTGCTATAAATTATTTGGCATCGTTACATTTTTAAATTTTCTCGAACCTAATAGCTTTTTTCAACAGTTATTTTCAATCGAATTTAAATAAGATCGTAAATTTAATTTTGCTTCTCAGTCACCCCCTAATAGCTCGTTACAGCCAATCGACGAATTCTCTCAGTACTTTCTTTAACTTCTAATACGTATTTTTATATTTTATATACATTTGAATTGTTGTGAAAATAAATGATTTTAACTTCTAATACAGCCTACTTGCTACCACAAACTAGGGTTACCAAATGTTTCTCGTGATGGAGAAGGACATTTTTACTCAAAATTGTACATACTGAGCAAAATCGTAAAGATACCAAATTAAACATTAATAAATTTATTATTGTAAAGTATATCATGCCATTGCCGGCAGAGGCACGTATCTACAATATATAGTGCGTTTTTAAATTACCTCAAAGGTAGAGCGAGCAACATTTTTAGTCTCGTGATCAGCGAGTTTATTAATTAACTTTTTAACCAGGAACTAGAACCAGGAATTGACAGGACAGGGAAAACTTTAATATGTTAAATAAAATTCAAACCAATGAACGACTCTAATAGGGTACAAATAGGGAAATATATTATGAGCTACCTCTGCAATCTCAGGGAACACAGAGCTTCCTCGATCACATCGCTTGGGAGATTTCGAACGCAAAGCAGAAATACCTCTGATAGCTCCGTGGCACATTAAAGAACATAAGAGTACTCCGAGGCTTCGAAGTTAATTTAAGAACGCATTAAAAAACTTCTAATATGTAGGAATTCTATGGCGAAGTACGTTGGGTCGTTTATGTGTTATCTTCAAATCTTGACTCAGCGGTCTTAAAAGTTAATTCTATAAATGTAGTACATTTTCGATATTTTTTAACAGTATGTAGGACGTAGGACAAGGAATTTAATTGTAGAACATGTCTTACCCAAGTAGAACGGTTGGTATCACTACTCCAAACTAGGTGGCACATAGGGCGGACCGCCACCACTGAACCCTAAAATTACCTATGGTTCTAATGTACAACTTTTCCTTGCAATATAATTTATTTATATGTGCCATCATCTGGTATAAAATAGTAGAATGACAATGACCTGGGATAGGCTTGAAGGAATGAGTAATTGAATAAATTAAAGTGATAGTAAAGTGGTTTTATAATTTGATTATGGCGAATCTTAACAATAGAAAGACTTTTAGTCAAGAATTTAAATAGAACTAATTATATAACAATTCTATGTAGGTATATTATACAAGTACAGTCATACCTCGGTTTAACGGACCCCAATTTAACGGACCCCGATTTAACGGATATCAGCTTTAACGGACAAATTAGAGTATGAAGAACAGAACGTTTTAGACTGTTGTGATCAAATTGTGATCTTGTGATTGAGCAAATCAAACATGAGTTTTAGTTAAATCAGTTTAATCAATTGAAATTTTATGGTAAACTATCAACGAAAGCTTTTTGTGAACAGCTGACGATTCCGTCGACCTCTGTGTCTAGGCGTGTTGGCAACTTCATGATCTTCAAAGTATGTGTTTGCACAGACTTTCGAATTAACGGATTTCTTGTTTAACGGACAAGGGTCGTTCCCTATTAGTCCTTTAAACCGAGGTATGAGTGTATTAGCAATTTATTTCATGGGAATATTGGCAAGCTCAGGTTATTATCTACTAGGCAATAATATATTTGAAACTAAATAAAATTGTTCATTAACATATAATAACTGGATTTTCTCTACGTTTAAACCCAACCCAAAAGCCGCCTTCAATAGCAGGAATAAATAATTTCTTCGCAAGTTTCATTGGAATCGTAGTTTTTCCAATAACCGTCACTTCAAACTTACTCAAAATATGAAAAGTTAAAGTTTTAATTTCCATAAGAGCAAACCGCGACCCAATGCAATTCCTAGGTCCAACTCCAAAAGGCATAAACGTATATGGCTTAATGTTGGATTTGTTCTCATCCGAAAACCTTTCTGGATCAAATTTCATTGGATTAGGAAAGTATTTTTCATCGTGTTGTAGGGCTAACGTCGGCAACCAAATGGAATCTCCTGGTTTTAAATGCACTGGTGATTCTCCAGGTCTCTCAGGTAGAATAGTATAATCTCTTGTACAAATTCTATCGAGCGCAATACCAGACGGATCTTTCCTCATACTTTCCGAGATTACCATATCCATATATATCATTTGGTTTAGCAAATCGTAGGTCAAATTGCCTTTGCATTGAGCATACGTCCTATCTATTTCATTTCGCAGTTTGTCCTGAATATCTGGATGGACGGCCAACTCATAAAACATGAATGACATTGTGGTGGAGATTGTTTCAAATCCGGCAAAAAAGAAGATCATGACTTGTGCAGCCATGTCAGTTTCGTTCATTTCTACTTGTTTACCTGGTCCTTTTTTACCAATATCTGATTCTTCGACATTTGTAAACCCAGCTTCGGATACTTCTTCAGATTCCACGTACTGCAGCCGTCCTTTCCGCGCTTCCATTAATAAGTTAATCATGTCAGGACGAATAATATTTTGTTCCTCGCGGATGCTGATTGTGTCTCTGATCATGTTCTTAAAGAACTGGGTCATTTCCGAGGACACAAAAGTGATTTTGAAAAACTAAAAGCAATTAATTATTATCATAACTGGAAGTTGTTAGTATCATTACTATGTAATTACTTCACAAATTTTTGGTACCAGCAATGTCAATAAGAACTTTAATTGTCTGGCAAATCCACTAAAATTCGTGATATCTTTGCCATTCAAATAGAACGTATTATTAGGATCTTTTAATGAATCGATTGTGATGCCAAACGCGCAATTAGCAATTACATCATTTGCAAAACGAGTAAAAGAATCTTTAAGTTCAATTTCAATCATTGGTAGCTTCTGATCCAAATAGAAATTGACATATTGCTGGGCGGATTTCTCCATCAAGGTGAACATCGCACGCATTTTGATGGCCGTGAAAGTGGGACTCAAGGTGGCACGCATTTCTCGCCATCTGTCGCCTTTCAAGGATAATAAATTTCTGGTCCATAATGAATCGATGCTTTCCGGTATGAACTGACGGTGATCCACGAAATGATCGAAATCCTTGACCGTAATTTGTTTGATTAGATCGGGATCGCGTATCATCAGTGTGGGCAATGTTGTTTGATACATGCCAACATATCTAAAAGTTTATTTAAAAAATATGATGTAATGTTGTAATATACTGTAATAAGTTCAATAATACCTGACATCTTTATGTCTGTTGTAGATAGTTTTTACCATTTCAAACATTGTTTCTTTATTTAAGAATGTTCGGAAGTTATCACCGAAAATTGGTATTGGTGGGCCTTGCTTCACATTTCGCTGGCGCCAATAAAGTTGTGGTTTTAAAAGAAAGTAATAAAACAGTAAAGTGATTGCAACAATTGTTAATAACCAAAACATTATGAACTTAGCTAAAAATAAAAAATAAATCAATTATTTTCTATGAAATGGCATTAGCTGTGTTACGGTCAAACATGTTTACAACACAATTTTAGTAAATTTAAATGAATTTCATGTATGTAATATAGAAGTGATCTTACCTTTAAAACAGGTCCAACGGTCTAATAAACAACACTATACTCGTGGTTTCATTAAATCTAATATCTCTCTCTCTCTCTCTCTCTCTCTCCATACATGATGTAAGAGATAAATCTATAAATAACTTTTGTGTTTCATGTTGAATTGAAGCACAAGTTTTTATTATTTAAACTGTATAGTTACAATTGGTGGGGCATAGTTCAAAACAAACTACACTTGAAACAATATAAGCCACAAAATATTACAATATTGTTTTTGAAGGTTATTCTAAAAAAGTAGAATTAATTAAATTGAATGTCATTTACTGCGTAGAGCACTTTACTTTATCAGATTTACTGATAAAAAAATGTGCAATTATTGAGATTCATTATCTAAGTATGTAATAAATGTATTGTTGTTTAGTGATAATAATTCTAATTAATTCTAACAATATGTTTACTAAAAATAACTAATTCGTATTCATATTCTTATAAAAATGATTATAAGTGATCGGTAATCTTTAGTAATCAATCATTTACTTTTATCTTAATCAGAGGCGTAGCTAGGGGGACATCTGATTCCGGGTGCCAAATCGATGTTTTGAAATTATAGAAATTTTATTGTACTGACTGTTCAAATTTTTAACATTTCTGAAGGGGTGATTGCAAAAAGAGAATAATTTGCTACTAGTAGGAGTAATGACATTCTGCTTGTTCGTCGAATGATGTTCATTTATTTCTGGCGGGGGGGTGCTCTATGAATTTGCCGCTAGTAGGGTAGTGGTGACTTTGTGTGGACTGCCTTTTTGATGGTTTTTTATGGTGATTTCAAATCCTTAAGTTGTCTCAAGGCGCTGAAAACTTTAATTACGCTCCTGATCGTAATGCGCCTATATATTTTCATATGGTGCTCGGTAGAGGTTTTATATTCAATCAAATTTAGTTGAAATATTTTTAATTATTTGAGTATTTACTCTAGAAATGAAAGTTTGAATTTATATTATCAGTTTTAGTCAGATTTATAAGTTCGGAGTTCGAAGTATATATATATATATATATATTATCTTACTTTAATTTGTTTACCTATACGTTAAATATTCTTTTATGATCATACTTAACGACATATATCGTGCTTATAAATAATCTAAGGTATGACAATTATAATTAGACAAAGTATCAAAACTATTTCTTCGGCGAAGAATGCAATATAAAAAATGGAAATAAATACTTCTAGTTTAATTAAAACAACAATCGTAATCTTAAATTCATGTTGAATATTAATGAGGTAGAATACATATTAATATGACGCTTAAAAATATCTATCTATATATAAATATAAAAATGATTGTTTGTTTGTTTGTTCCCATTTTCAAAGTATACAAAACTACATGCTTGGACCAAATTAACCCGAAATTGGCATACATACAATATGTGAAAGTATGAAAAACATGCACCCCAAAAATAAAAAAGGATGTGAGAGGAATATGAAAAATGTTACAAAATCAAGTAGAAAAATCAAAAAAATAATATATTGATAATATATTGTGTGTGATATGGAAGAGGATGAAACACTCCTCAAATATGAGTAGGTTTAAACTTTGAGGGGTTAAATAAGAAAGAAAAAAACATCAAGAACGCATGGCATGCCAAAATTGGTATACAGCCTATATGTAAGAAGGGGAACACATAGGCGCGGTTGCGCACCCCAAAAATTAGAAGGGGTGGGTAGTTACTTAAAAGGAAAAATAAAAATGTTACCAAATTAAGTTAAATATGGAAAAAACAAATAAATTTAAAATTTAAAGATTGCTGGGCTGGGCTAAGGTACGGGAGAGGATTAGGTTAGGTTTAAAGATCTCATCGCAGGGGAAACCAGCTAGTATATATATAAAAATGGATGTTTGTATGTTGGTGTCAACTTTTCAAAGTCTATACAATTGTATGTGCTTGGACTAAACTAAACCAAAACTAGTATACAAACTATATGTGAAAAGGTGAACAACATCGGACATACCTAAAAGGAAAGGGGTGGGAGTTTACTATGAAGGTAAATGAAAAATACTACAAAATCAAGTCACATAAGAGAAAAATTAAAAAGTAGAAGGTTGTTAGTGTGGGGAAGGTACGGAAGAGGGTTAGGTTAGGAGAAAGATTTTGGATATTGCCAAGCAGTCCGCTAGTATACAATATTTTTCTAAAATAACGTCGACATGGGTAATGTTATAAAACTTGCAATAAAGCATTATTGTTTCACCACTTTCATGTTGAAAGCAAATTTGTATGAAATAAATTTCCGATAATAAAATAAAATTTTTCAAACAGATGTAATTATTTCAAAAATAATTTGTTTAAATGAGGCGTATATCTTCTATGTTGTTTCTTAAATTGGTGAGTCAGTACAGTTATATTTATACGGAATGTTTATTCGATTTAGTATAGGCCGAAGATGGGAATATACCGCTGCATTTCTGCATTTATATCTCTTGTAAATGTTAATATGTACCTCCTAAAATTGCAGATGGCTTCCTTGATCTTGAGCACGACTCGTTTGC
>JARJDU010002685.1:0-26114 GCA_030264695.1 Lissagria laeviuscula
CTTTCTTATCATTTCGACGCTTGTTCTTCTTCCTATGCGACTGGTTAACTTTATAACCGTCGTCGTACACTGACGCATGCTCGATATCGATTTCTCCAGCCTTCAGCCAAATATCTTCGAGGACTTCCATTTGTTGTTCGTCGGGAGCCATGTCGTCCACTGCAGACATATCTTCCTCCATAATTTGTCGTTGTAGATCCGGAGGAAGGTTCATTATAGCAAGATTATTCCTTTAAATAAGAAAAAAGCAACAATTTTTGATTTTTGAGAATCACAAGTAACTTACATGTTACTGAATTTCCCCTTTTTGCCGGTTTTCTTCGGAATGGTGAAATTGCTAGGTAATTCTGGATTATTCTTATTGCATAGAATATCTTGTGGCATGGGATGTGGTGCAGCCACATGTCGGTTTGGTTCTTCTGGATGTGGACCAATATCACAGCCTTGCAACCAATTCTCATACCGTTCGGGTTGGAAACGTTTGACGAAGGTATCCATGGAGATTTTCACCATGTCTTTGGAACAGGTACAATGTGATGCTCTCTTACCATATTCCACCCATCTGGGTGCTGCGAAATTTGTACTTTCAGCACAATTAAAGCCATGGTTGAAGCCTGCATGATATCCATATGGAAATGTTATCATTATTTCACCTTCTTCTTGAGTTATCTAACAAAAACACACAAAAATTTAAACATAGTTCCTACACTTAGTTCACAATTACCTTATTATATGGAATGGAATATTGCTTCAACACTTGTGGACTGATTAAAGTCATTTTATGTCGTAGAAATGCCTGACACGATTGATAATTCGATGGAAAGAAGCCGTTTGCTAGCCGTTCCAATCGCCGGCCGTGCTCTGGTGGAATGGCATACCACGTTTTCGGTGCACCAAAATGCAAGTAATTTATACTATACAAGTCCATGTCTTCTGTATGCCAGGCGAACGTAGTTTTCCACATGCCAAAATATAAATACGCCGTGTTCACGCCTTCAATAGATATCCCATAGTCCTGATTAACTAAATCCAAGATTGTCCCAAGTCTATTGATGTTCCATTCCTGTAATCATTGCATAAAGTAAGGAAAACATGACAGAAATGCATGAAATTCATAATTTACATCGACTTCAGGATCTGTTAATGTACCACTGACATCAGCCCCATAAATTGGTGCAACATAAGTGATATTCTTCCAATATTTCCTCTCTAAATCCTCATAATCAAAGTGTCGCGGCGTTTTGTACTGACTAGAATTAGCCAAATCTCGATACTGCTGAACAGTCATGGCTTTCTTCTGAATATTTATTTGTTGATACAATCCTTGTTTACCAGTAACCACTTGACATATAGGAGCTGGAATATCAATTTTCAAATCTTTCGTGTCATATCCACCTTTTCTAGGAACCCATTCTGGGGGTGGTATTACCTGAGATGGAGAACAACAAGCATAACTATTAATTGAGAAATATTTTGTAAATTATATTTATTTATACCTTTGCTAAGCCAGCTCTATGAGCACCCATACTTTCCATATGCTCTATATATTTAGAAAAGTCCTTAAACTCTTCCCAAGTTGGTCGAAACACCATAATCCTAAAAATGAAAAAACATGAATGACATGCATCAAGCTATCCAGATTGCAAGGGAAAAAATACATGAAATAAACATACCTTGGTTTTGAATGCTTGGTAGACATTTTGGCGATCGTATTGTTGCGGGTTGATAAACAAATGCGATTTTCACTACCGGATTAAACAAAACAAATTGTGTCGGCCATTATTGTTGACATAAACATCACGTAAGCCGTCGGAGTATGCTTCCAATATCTTGATTTTTAACACTTCAAACGACTAATGAATGTATGGCACTGGTGTTAAAATAAGCAAGGATTGTTAAACAACAAGTGAATGCACACTCTACGATGATTCAAACAGCTTTTGATTTATATTACACGCTGATGGACTTGCGAGCTAGAAACTCGGCCGCCATTTGTGTGTCACGAAAATGGAGAGCATTTGCTTATTGTTGCTGAAGAATTACAACAGGAGGCGCGGACTACTCGAAGATGTCAAAAGTTTTAAGAATATTTTTTGCAAAATTTAGATTTATAATCTAAACTAATAATAAAATCATTTCTTCAAATTTTTATTCATATTTTTGTTAAAATATTATAAAATTTTTCATTTTGACTTTGATTTTTTTCAAGTTAAGATAGGCATCCCAATTTGCACCAATTCACAAAACAAGTGAAGTCTGCTATCAGCTTGTTTTCAATATCGATGCCAAACAAAAACGAAAATATATAATGACTTAACATTTAAGAATGTAAATGTTATTGCATTCAGATGATCCAACAATAGCTAATCGATATAGAAACAATTAACGTAAGCAATACCATTACTATACAATATCATAGAAAAGTTCTATTTAAAATGCATCTTGTGTTCTAGGTTATTTTTCTGTTGAATTTTGCATAAGTCATCATGGGGCTCCTTACTTATTGCCCAAATGGGACATCTTTTATGGAAATATGGGTGGATCATGGTATATCACCTTGCTTTATGGAAACAGTTACTACGGCCGTAATCGGAACGTATATTTTGATAGCTGGAACAATCGAGATTTGTATTTATAAGAAACATTCTACTGAAGTTAACACTCATCTTTTATCACACAGCAAATTATATTACCTGCAGCTTGCCTTGAGTTACTTGGTGCCTTGTATTGCTATAGCTCGATTAGTTCTGCAGAGGTTTCTGTTTAATGATCAAATAATTTATGGTTATATGGTTAGTATAATAATCAATTAATATTTATGAATAATTAACTAATAATTAATGTTGTTGTTAATTGTAGGGAGTTTCAGCAGGTATAACAGTCTTCATGTATTTATTTAGTATTGTAATAATTTCCAAGGAGAGGTACTATCTATTACCATCTTTACCTACAAGAGGTCATGGATTGGTTCTTTTGGTTTTCTGGACATTCAATTTGATTGCTGATAATTTAGCTTTTATTAATTTCGAGAAGAAAAGTTGGTGGTTCCATCTTACTAAGTAAGTCAATTAAATTTGTAACTTAAGCAGCTTAAACTTATTATTAAATTCTAATGTTTTAGTGATACAGACATAGTAGAGATGACTTTATTCATTCTGCATTATGTCTCTGACCTGTGCTTATTCGTTTTGGGCTTGAAGGCTCCTGGGATTATGCATCCTGTGGATTATTTTAGTTTGAATGATGCTGGGAGTATAAATGCACAGGTTTGTATATTTATTTATTATGAAATTAACTAGAAATGTATAAAACTAATAATAGCTTTGCACTAAACATAATTATGTATAACAAAGTTGAAGTCTTAGCCAAAGTACATAGTTTGCAATCATTTTTAATGTCAAAATTACAAATTTTGGTTATCCATCAGTCAAAATTCTATAATTCCACAATAAACTATTAATTAAATCGAATTATAGTCAAAAGACAAAGGTATCAAACGTTATGCAATGTTAAATTCAAAAGGTCGTTACATTCCAATCAATAAATTATCGAAAACTGTAAATCTCGAACATTTAGGGGTGGAAATCCGTTGTAAGGTAAAAGCCACTCAAATTAGATATAGCAGTTACACAAATATCGTTGTTATATAAATCAATTTCTTGATCGATGGATTTTCAGGCAAACAATGAAAATGTATCCACATGGAAAAACTTCTGGAAGAAGATGCGACTACTGTTACCCTTTCTCTGGCCCAAAACCGATTGTTTATTGCAACTAAGAGTCATTTTCTGTATATTTTTGCTTGGCGCTGGTCGCGTTATAAATTTATATGTTCCTATCTATAGTAAATTAATAGGTAAGTGAAACTTTAATACAACTTGGAGTACAATATAATGATTTTATTTACTTTTAGTCGACAGTATGACGGATATCTTCCCAATTACGTTCCGTTGGGATTGGATACTCATCTATGTATCATTTAAATTTCTCCAAGGAGGTGGAACCGGCGGCATGGGATTACTCAATAATCTACGATCATTTCTCTGGATCAAAATCCAACAATACACAACCCGCGAAATTGAGGTGTTACATCATCTTTTTTTAACTATTCACATCGTTTTGTAACTAACTTTTGAATTTGTCCTTTAGGTGGAATTATTCAGACATTTGCACAGTTTATCTTTGCGATGGCATTTAGGGCGTAAAACTGGTGAAGTGCTGAGAGTTATGGATCGTGGGACAGACAGCATTAACAATTTATTGAATTACATCTTATTCTCAATCGCGCCTACGATCATCGATATCTTCATTGCTTGCGCATTCTTCGTTACTGCTTTCAATTGGTGGTTTGGACTTATAGTCTTCTCCACAATGCTTCTATATATTCGTAAGTATTCCTATCTTCTATCGAAATTCATTTTAAAATAATTGCAATTCTTCTAAAGTTGCAACTATTATGATAACCGAATGGCGTACGAAATTCCAAAGACGAATGAATTTAGCGGACAATGCAACAAGAGCGCGCAGCATGGATTCATTAATTAATTTCGAAACGGTCAAGTACTATGGCGCTGAAGCTTATGAGGTCGATGCTTTTAGGGAAGCTGTGTTACTATATCAAGTAAGTTTACAACTGCAATCGCAGTTTCTTCTGAACCGTTGTTTTTGCTTCTTATACAATGCTTACAACTCGTTAATGCTTCCAGAAAGAAGAATGGAGTTCTTTAGTAACTCTGAACATGTTAAATACAATGCAAAACATCATAATATGTAGTGGACTCCTTGGAGGAAGTTTGCTTTGCGTTCACATGGTCGTCGAACATCAAAGTTTGACGGTCGGTGATTATGTTCTATTTGCTAGCTATATCATTCAACTGTACACGCCATTAAATTGGTTTGGGACATATTACAGGTATGAGTAATTACTCAATTTTACTTATTTTGTGACATTTACTTATATCCATCCTAGAGCGATTCAAAAGAACTTTGTCGACATGGAGAACATGTTTGACTTGTTAAAAGAAGAACAGGAAGTGATCAATGCGCCTGGTGCAGGATCTCTAATTGTAAAGAAAGGCGTCGTCGAGTTCACCAACGTCACTTTCGGATATCAACCGGAAAGGACGATCCTAAAGAACATATCATTCAATGTGCAACCAGGAAAAACGATTGCGTTCGTTGGGCCAACTGGTGCAGGCAAAAGCACTATCATAAGATTACTCTTCCGTTTCTATGATGTACAAACTGGCTCTGTTATCGTCGATGGACAAAATGTCAAGACGGTTACGCAAGAGTCGTTGAGGAAAGCCATTGGTGTCGTGCCCCAGGACACTGTCTTATTTAATAATACAATTAAGTAGGTGTATAGTAGATATATATATTTATGATGCATATTTTTTAATCATTATACTTTAGATATAACATAAAATATGGACGTCTGGATGCAACAGATAGCGACGTGATCGAAGCAGCAAGAGCTGCAGACATTCACGAGAAGATTTTGACCTTTCCGGATGCTTATGACACGCAAGTTGGTGAAAGAGGTTTAAGGCTTTCTGGTGGTGAGAAGCAGCGCGTTGCTATTGCCCGAACGATTCTGAAATCGCCAATCATTGTGCTTCTTGATGAAGCTACCAGTGCATTGGATACACAGACTGAGAGGAATATACAAAGCGCTTTGGAGGGTATTTGCAATAATCGGACGACTATTATTGTAGCACATCGCTTATCGACTATCATCCATGCTGATGAGATTCTTGTTTTGAAAGATGGTGAGATTGTTGAACGTGGGAGGTGAGTACGAATAGCTAAAGTTATGATTAAGAAGTAATAATATGTATGATGTGCAGGCATGAGTTCTTAATTGGACAAGATGGTGTTTACGCGCAAATGTGGGCGGAACAATTGCGAAATCCAAGAGCTGAGGAAGAAGATGAAGGTTTAGGTGAAGTAGGATCCAATGCTGATAATTCTGGATAGGTTTGTGGTGGTTAATCCTAGCAACAATTTTTTTTAGATTTCTAGTTAATTCTTGTTTTGTTTTATTATTCGATTCACTTCATGTTGTTTTGCTAAAATTAAACTTAGCAACTTCGAAGAAAATATTAATTTTTACTTGGATTTAGGATTTTGGTTTATCGATGAACCAATTTTACTACTTTCCCAAAAATATATATTGTGATATATGATAAATTGATTATTACATAGGTGGAGATAGCTTAAACAATTGAATAAATGTTTGCTTTGTACGAAAGTAAGACTTAAAAGGCATATAATATATAAAATATGCAAAACGAGTAAATATTTAGTAGAATTGTGCGTTTCTGTCTGCATGATGGTACTGAAATTCTTATCAAAACTGACTCCGACTTAAAGATCTCGGATTGAAAGCCTTATGTATCATCCCTTTTTGGAATCTCAATGCCATGCTATTAGCCGGAACAGGCATTTTGAAGTTCTTAAAGTTTTTTGTCGTCGTGACCATACTCAAAGGTTTCTGCGATTCCTTCAGAAAATTCGCCGGCACAGTAACTTCCAATTTCTCATTATTATGTGTAGTCAGTATCATCTTATCCACAGCGTCCTTCCCCTTAACTTTCTTCTCAATTTTCACTGTAGTATCTTCATCGTTATCTAAATCCAAAAGATTCAAATCTTCAAATATCGATCCGCCACTTGCAAATATCACTGATCTCGAGTCTATAGTCGGTGCTGAAGAAGTTTCCTCGGACAAGGCTTTCTCACAATTTGAACATCGACTAGTCCCGTATTCATCATAATATTCCGGTTCCAATTTCATCCTGTCATCGAGTCTACACCGATGGACACAATCCTCACAATGATCAAATCCATCAAAATTAGTATCCGATGTCCCTAATGAAGTAGTACTTGCATGACACGCAAAATAATGAGACTTTCTAAATTTCAGGAGGTCCTTAATCTTGTCATCTTTGAAAGGACAACAGTCCCTACAACATGCTTTCGGGATCTTCATTTTCTTCTTTAATTCGAGATCACGACAAGCATGTTGTTTCTTAGATTTTTCAATCTCCTGCTGTTCCTGCCTCAATTCCTCTTCTAATTCATCTAAACGTTTGCGTATAGTAAGGAAGTAATCCTTTGTTTTGTTCTCATAGTATTCCCGACGTTTGGTATACTTCCCAGACTTTTCTTCATCCAAAAATCGCGCTTTGGGTGTTTTGTTTGTTAAGAAAACTGGTGCGGATTGTACTCGTGGATTACTTGTTTTTTGTTTTTGGCAGCAGCAGGAGTCTCTAGGTCTATTACCCATGGAAGGTACCACCGGGAAGGATTTACAATAACACTCTGGACAGAATGTCTTGACGATTTTGTGATCTTTGAGAATTGAGCAGGCTTGAGGCTCCGATAAGATGAGTCTGCGTGGTTTTTGTTCTTCGGTATCGGAGGCTGAGTCGAAGCTGTTGGTGGATGCAGGTAATTCTTCAGGTGACTTCAGAAGTTCGCTGATGGTGCTCGAGTCGTTGCGGCGGTGCCATTTTCGCGACGTGAGGGTTTTCTTTGGGAATTTCACCGAACTGATGAGCATTTATTTGAATAAAGTGAAGGTGTCATTGCTGTTTGAAATGTTACGGATTTCGTTTCTATGGCAACGTTCTGCTGAGAATTTGCTAATTGGGAAAGAAACAATACAAACATTAAAAAAATGTAGGGAATGTTTATAAAATGGCCGAAATTCCCGAGTTACCATGATTTTAAATGTCTAGTTAACGCATGATGACAATAAAATTAATTGCATTAATCCTTTTATTATTTGTAATTGAAGGGCAATTATTATTATTCTTTGCTGAATATTCGTTTTCTTCTTTTCTCTAATATACATCTCAATAAGTATATTATAGTTGTATATGTGACAATACTTAAATCTCATGTGAATGAAGATGAATTTTTGATGAGTTCACGAAGAAACCATGAATTTACTATAAGTATATATATGATTATGGTTAACAATTCTGAATGCAATTAATTACTCGATGGATGGATGATGATAATGAACAATAAATATACTCGTCAACATCTAATAATACAAGCAACGAAAGAGTTCTATCTTTAGTTATAACCGAAAGGTTTTTGTGTTTCAAATTTAGCGAATCATTAATTCGACGGAATGTTCATAAATCGTATCATATAGAAATCCGGACACAAAACACAACAAACTTTGTGTTTTTTTGTAATAATAAAAGTTTTAAACGAACGTTCAAAAATACCATACCAAGTTATACAAAAAACAATATGAATGTGTTTTATATTTACAAATAAGTTTTATTATAGTAGATTTTCAATTTTTGTTGTTTCTTCCAGTTGCTGTTGATGATCATCTTCAATATCTCAAACATGACTCGCTTCTTCTCAGCTGATCATTTCCCTTTCGCTCGCCGAATTCCGCCATTTCGTTTTATTCGTTCGCATGTTTATTCAATCGATTAAGGCAATAATAGGAAACTGATGCGACACTCCTAACGATTAATTAATCCTAATAAGACAGGCTGAACTCGCATTCAAAAATGACAATGAAGATGTGACATTTTTACATTTACATTCAAACAAACAAATAATAGTGTAAAGAGTAAACTAAGAAGATAATATAATCCGCGTGGATCAATAAAAATCGAAATGAAAATAGAATGCTTATTTAAACAACGAATATCATTACTAAAACTATTTGGTAATCAATGGATTGGCGGACATTGTTATATGCATGAACATACCAATTCACAACTACCTCTGATCTTGATATTATACAAATGAACGACTAATAAAATGAAAATAAAATGTGAATTCTAATAAATTACTAATTAACGCAATAACAATATGCAATCGTATGTTAAATCGTTGTATAAAACTCAACATACAAAAAACATATCTCATGCCACAACTAATAAGAGCATTCGAATAAAACCAAAAAAAAAAGCGGAATCTGAAGCTGGGAGTATGATGAACGAAACCACCTGCTTTGAGCCATGCTCGAAATTCATTCATTTACAGAGAATACTACGATGATAACTCTTTGGGTTTTTGGCGTATTTTTGCGAGCGCAACAGAACCAAATGTTTCGTTGTGTCGTGTGCTGTTGTTGATAGATAGCTGCAATATAATGTCTTTCTTCTGTCTCGTTCGTGGGCGGGCGCAAATGACGCCGATTTTAATTATGACCGACGGGCGTCGTCTGACGCTCAATTTCCTCCAAACTGAGCGCGTGTTGTGCCATCGCGCTTGCAGGAATACTAGGGACGTTTCCCTTCCGCGCGCGTTCCAACAGATCGGGGGAGAACCAACGCGCCAATTGATCGCTGGTCGGCGACAAATCTCCGCGATTCATCTGATGGTTATCTAATCAAAGTTGCAAACAAATAAATTAATCAATTGCGGCTTTTGTATGTACATAGGTTTGTGTCAAGTTGAATGTTGTTGTTGTTGTAGTATGTAGATTATGATGATGATATTGATGTGGTATGTAAATTGTGTTGTCAAATCAAATTAATCGATGATTGGTTTACCAAATCCCTGTGATTGCGCCATCCAGTTACCGGCCGGCGGGTGCTGGAAGCTTGCAGGTGGTTGCTGTTGTTGATGTTGTGCACGCACATTCTGATGCTGCTGTCGCAATTGTTGCTGGCTGAGTTGTTGGTAAGGTGCAGAAGAGGAACTCTGGCCATAAAAAGACTTATTATGTGCAGATTGTTGCGGCGGTGGTGGTGGTGGTTGTTGCTGCTGCTGCTGTTGCTGTGGTAGATGTTGTGCCTGAGCTTGATGCAAGAGGCGATGCTGTTGTTGCTGGAAGTATTCTTGTTGGTTCGACGATTGGTTTCCTTGATAATTATTTGCTTTGACAATAGCACGTCCTGCAAACAATCATATAGTTTGGCAAATTAAAACAACAATTTCTCTACTTACCAGGTTGTTTCATTTGTTGATTGAAATGACTATTCCAATTTTGTGCCTGTTGGGCATGTGAAGAAAGCGCCTGTTGTCCTGCCGCAGGTCCCTGAACGCTACTACGCAATCCTGTTAATGGCCGTCCCTGTGGCACTTTATCTTTTCCATCTTTGGAAGCTACAAAGAGATAATACGATATTTTACACATGCAAGATTTACAACAAAAAGATTTTTGTATTACCATCATCCTTCTCAGCAGTTAATTTGCGCATCACCGACGTCGGCATGAAGGTCAAAGGCGTAGGTGAGGCAGTTTTCGCCGGCGATCCAGTCCCAGCTCCGCGCTGTTGCTGCTGAGCCTGTTGCTTCTTCCGATAATTCTCCTCCTGCTCTTCCAACTTCTTCTTGATGAGTGCCCGCTGCATAATATTCTGCGTGTGCACTTGCAACTCTCTCGGCGACGGAATTCGTTGATGTAACGCTGCAAAAGTTAAATAAATAATTAATAAACCAGCACATCATCAAAATTATGCATATGATTAGTACGAGATTCCCATTAACAATGTTGCTGCCTTCCATTGGGATAGACTCACCTGGGACAGACAAGGTGTTCGGACTAGTGGCCATTATGGGGGACACACAGTAGGCTGCATGTGGACATGAATATTAGTAGAAGTCAAAACTACATTTATGTAATGGCATAAAGAAGCAGCTTCTAATCAAATCTAAGCTTTCAAGCAATTAAATAATAAGGATATTAATGTTTCTATCAAAAAAAAATATAGATAAGCAAGCGTGTTGTTGCAGAGAATAGCAAGATGAAAGCAGAAACTATTGTCGGGAGGCGGCTCACCGTTGGGGGGCAAAGGCGAGACACGCAGTTGCTGCTGCGCATTGTAAAAGTTCGGCGACACAGGAGTCTGCTGTTGCTGTTGTTGCACTGGCGGATGCTGCTGAACGACAGCTGGAGGTGGCGGTGGCTGTGCTGTAGACGGCGCCGGCTGCTGTATCTTGAGGATAGTCAACAACAAGTCGCGATGACGCGGCTGCATCGCAGGGTTAGCTAGCTGCTGGTAGAGATGCTGCGGCGTGATATCTCCACGTTTCAGCCCTTGATAGCATGTTGTTAGTAACAATAAAACACACAGACAGACGCACACAGGGAAAGAAGAAAATCTAGAAAAATACCTTGCATAATGGCCTGCGCTTCGGGACGATTGAGCAACTCCCGGTTCTGCATGGCAGTCATAGTCATTTCTGCTAAAGGCGAAGCTCGTTGCTGTTGATGCGCGCCGGCATTAAAGTTACCGCTATTGATCAATTTCGCAAGCATCTCCAACTGCTGATGTTTCTGCACCTGCTGCAACTTAAACGCCACGTCTGACATATGCGGATGAATCTGTGGGGCGTTCATGTTGCGCGCATGATGGATGCGATTAGCCTCAGCATCCTTTTGTTGGGAATGCGACAGCATGTCCATGAGACTCATGGGTTTCTGTTGCATTGGGCCATTGACATTCATCCCTGAGAACTAAAACAAACGAACATTCAACAACCGACCAATGAAAATCAAATTATCTACTTACTAATTGTTTGAATGCATTCATATCTTCTTCGGAGCTCTTATTAGGAACAGCCTTTTCGGGTGCGCCTTGTCTTAGAGATCCTTCAAGTTCTTCTAAACTAAGGATTTTGCCAGAACCCGGAGCTGGAGTGGCATCAGCTTTCTTATTGACATGTCCAGGCCCACGTTGTAACATCTCCATAAGAAAGAGGGACTTTTGCTGTTGTTGTTGTTCCACTTGGTGTTGATTCTGAGGAGGTTGAGCTGGAGATATCGGCGCGAAGTAGGACTCTGAGTCGCCAGGCTGTGGAATGGTGACGGTCTTAGGTTCGTTGAACGTATCACCAAGCAGATTCTTAATGAAGTGATGATGGTCTTGATCTAATGAAGACCTTCTGCTATCAGGTTTCGTTGTTGGCGGAGACTTTTCTCGTTGGAACCAACGACTGAAACGGCTTCCTGCTGCGTCACCTGCTTCGATACCGTTCTGGAAATATGGAAATAAAACATTTGTTTATCAAAATGCAGAAAGAAAATAGTTACATGTGACTTTTGTTTTTGAAAATTGGAAAGTAGGCCTTGACTAAAATTGTTTGTTGTTAATAAACAAAAGAATGCTTACACTTAATAATCCAGGGATAGTCAACGTATCAGCCTTGAATAATGCATCAAAGTTATATGTGTCAACGTTTTCAGGCCCACCAATCTTCAATCCTTTCTTCTCCTTATCATCTTCGCTTCCTTTAGCCTTCTCCGTAGCAGCATTGGCGGTATTATTATTTGGCGAGGTCCTTCCACTAGATTGAAGCTCTTTACCAATGAGACTATCCTTGTTCACGCTATTCTTCTTAGCGGTCTCAACTTTCTTCGCAATTTGAGCATCCCCATTGACATTCTTCTTCGTCTGTTGCTGGAGTTGTTGTTTAGCGTTCTTCTTATTATTAGCCTTCTCCGGCATCGGATCATCGAAACCCCGCAATTCGATGGTATCGTTCTGACTAATAGGCCCTGAAGAGAACCACTCGGGTTCCTCCTCTCTCTGCTCATTGATCCTACGATTATATCCTCTGCCAGGCGGCTGCCTCCCATGCTTCTCCTTCGAAGAGTTCGACTCGAAATCTCTGCCATACGACCGCCGCTCAAACCGTTCATCCCTATCATCATTCCGTCTATCTCCCCTTTCCCCTCTCTCCACAACACCTCGCGGCCTATATCCGAAGTCATTCTCCTCCGTCTTCTCTTGATAATCCCAAGGCAAGATCCTCCCGCTACCAATACGTCTCTGCATATGTTGATCGTTCTTAACTCCAACACCTCCGCCGACAACTACACCTGCAGTAGCCCCAAGAGGACTGTGAGCTCTACCAGGACGTAGTGGTAAAGCAGCCGTTGCTACATTAGCCGCATTGTCCCGACTGTTCGGTACAAAACAGCCCGAGTTAAAGCTGCGGCGTTGGGGGCTGAGGACGATGCCGTCTTGCTCTTTGCGAATGCGTTCTCGAGGATCGGAAGGACGACTGCGTTTGTTACCACCTCCAGATGATGGGAAATCGTCGGTATTAGCCGAGCCATTTTCGGATTGATTCTCGGCTTGTTTGTTGCTATAGTGCCAAGGCTCCGGGTCCCATACCCCGGATTGATTGAAATAGGCCGAGTCGAGATATTTCGGACGTTTTTGAGAATTCGGAGCCTTGCGGAGCTTTAGCAGTTCGTCCCTTGTATAGCGATAGTCTAGGTTTGTTTCCGGGGGTAGATCGTTACATCGAGGGTATGTTACCGCCGAGATGATTGCCGGGTCTTGGAAGTCCTTTTTGTTCTCTCCTTCCTCGTCACCTAAATGGAAGATTAATATATAGTATTAATATGTAGTAAAATTGGTAAAGGGGTAGGGTGGTAACGGTGGTGGCTTACGGAATGATACTCTACGACGATGTTTATGTACAGGGGTGACTACGACCCCTGTAGATTTAACTATTATTGGTTTGAGGACGGATTTCATGCGGGAAATCTTTGTCCGTACCATGTTCGGACCACAGAAAGAAAGATTTTTGTAAATTCGAAACACGTGGTCGATGGGAACAAACTTTTGTCATGCACACACGAATATTAAACTAAATTATGAATCCTTGCGAGAAAAACTGATAGCGAGATGAATAGTATTTTACAATTGATGAGTTGCGATTAATGCCTGACTAGACGAATAAATTGACTAAAAACGAAGAACTCCGTTTGAACACTTTTTCGATGATTTGGTAATGATATAATTTCGGAATCGATTAACAAAATTATTCTTACAATTAAGTCGATTATTACAATGATATAAAACTAATTAGATATATATAACATGTACGAGCACGTTGGTCTATAATTTGATTGAATTTTCTTATCGCATTGGACGCGTTCTTGCGTTGTTCACTCTTACAATTCGCGATGTCGAATACTTTAACAGATGCTTTAAAAGCAATTTTGTTTATCTTGCATGAAGGACAACAAAGGACATTGTATAACAGCAGCAGTAACAGTATTTCCTATAACGCTACAACCTCTAGTGCAGGCCTGGGCAAATGGCGACCCGTCCGTTTTAAACAAAACGTTGATATTGCAACCTCATCGCTCACAGAAATTCATGATTACAGCAGCGGATATAGAGCTGACGAGGCCCGAGGCGCTATTTCAATTTGAGTCCCCTCATAAATGGCATTAGAGGCCCCAGACACGCGCCTCCTGTGCATAAATCCGCCACTGCGAGATCTTATAGGTTGGACAAGAAAGCAACAACAGCATTTACAGCCAGTGTGTCTGGGGCCTCTCAAGCTAGGCGAGCCTCAAAAGTAGCCTCAAACTGTTTGAGCGCCTGGGGCCCAGTCAACTCTAAACGCGTGCATGAGTTGGTCGTACTTAACTCCAACTATATATGTTAATGCAGCTACTGCCCCCAGAAGACTTTGAGTTCTATCAATCCCAACCGCAGACAATGCTTCAGGAATTAGAAAATGCGTGAAAAGTGCAAGATTTTATTTGCTAGCAGCAACAGGATTTACAGCCAGTGCACAAGAGGCCTGGGACCCCTTCACGAAAGACCTAGAGCCCCGTCAGCTCTAAATGCGCCGCAAAAATATTTATATACCAATACAAATTCTACACATAAAACAATTCAATTTGTGTTGCAAACATACCATCTTTCTTCGGGTTGTCTTTATCCATCAAGCTTCAAATCGAATCAGATGTATGAAACCAGTGTGTTCCTGGTTCTAGTTCAGTTTTCTCTTCAAATATGCAGCAAATAAATCCAGATCAAATCAGTCTTCTTTAATCAGGGAGATCACACACAACCAAAGTTGTTGTCTTGTCAATCAAATCAATGCAACATTGTCATTATCATAAAGTAATTTGAAGTAGGTTGCCCAGTTAACCAGTTAGTAAATCTGTATCTTTCGTAATAATCTCAAATTGTGTATTATTTATGCTTTGCATTTATGTTTGCCTCTTCTCCTCTTGTTTTCTTTCTTATTCCTTGTTATATTAAATATTATTATTATTATTATATAGATATATCTGTCACGTTGTGGACTCTCAGTTAATGCTTTACCTTAATGGTTTACTATTTATATCACAGACTAATATTTGAATTAATTAAATAATGTTTTCGCAGATGAACAGACAGTTGACAACCAATCAGCTCCTGGAGCTTGCAGCACACAATGTGTTCTGTCCAAAAATGCAATATCTGTGGAACATCAAAATACAATAACAAAGGTCATACAAAGAATATAATAACAATGTCTTTGCTATATAAATAACAAACATGTACTTACTTATGTACTAACTTGTATAAATGAAAATGGAATATGAAGTATGTAATCGAAGTGAACGCACAACAGTCTCCTCCGTAATAATTCAGTCTTCGCGCGTCTCCTCCAAGTGTCTGTATCAATACTCTCACTCTGACCGACAACACAATGAACTACTTATGTTTTAGTCGAGCGCGATGCAGCACTCGCGATCCGTGGTCGGCGTCACCGTCGTGTCGTCGTTGCACTCTCCGTTTTGCCGATTGTTCCTATCCGAACGTTTGTGCAAAAATAGAAAACGTCGTCGCCATATGCTTTTTTTTCGAATATCAAACTTTTGCCTACTCTCGCCGTTCCGTTTATACTCCGCGTTTAGTCGAACTGCCACTGCCTCCACACAACAACGTTCGCAATGTCAAGAGTCGCCGCCTCTTTCTCTTCTTCGCCGCGCTCGAGCTGTTGCTGCGAGAGAAGCGTATTTTATCCACCACAACAGAAAACACAAACACAGCACATCAGCACGGCCTTTCAGCGGAGCGAAGGATTTTGCGCGTCTTCAAGGGGACCTCTGTGTTCTGCCTGCTGCGCGTTCTGTCAATTGTCAATTTTCTTCCTTCTTTCCGAAAGGAAAATCACTGGAATCAAGGTCACGTTGTTTTGACACCGGCTATGAATTGAAACGAATGTTATAGTTATATTAAATGTTGAGTATTTATTTGCGCCTTTATTATAGCGTTTAATGGATATATCAGGTTTTGATTTGTATTGATTTCTATTGCAAGCTGACAGTTGTCTAGTTTAGTTTTGCTTTAATCAATTTGTTGGCAGTTCAACTTGAAATATCGGCATACTTGACTATAGAAAAACAATGTGTAAGTTTCTGTCTACTGTCGCATTTAATTTCTATATTGTTAAATATATTATTCTTCATAACGTGTACAAAGTTAACTTTGTATACTCTCGGTATATGTAAATTTCGAGGTTAGAAAATAACGACAGTTTTAAAATGTAATGTTACAATAATATGAGGCAGGGATTCTCTCAATTGATAGATTATAGATATATGAAGTAATATATTGCTTTACCTGTGATTATTCACCATTTATAAATAAGTTCCACAAAGAATTAATAAAATCACTTTCAAATGGAAGATTTACATTACATTCGCGCGACACTAGCAGCACCTTGCGGCAATAATCTCAACTAATTCTCTTTAGCTGTCAAAAAAACTTATACTGCATGTTCTCACAATATAAAATATTACCTTAAATCGAAATAAAATTTAAACTTAAATAGGATTTAAATAAAACATTTTTATTTATTCTTTTAGTTTATGCTTTAATATAAAAAGCACAACAAATGTAGTATAAGATTCCTCA
The DNA here is from genome assembly GCA_030264695.1 of Lissagria laeviuscula. Lineage (NCBI taxonomy): Eukaryota > Metazoa > Arthropoda > Insecta > Coleoptera > Staphylinidae > Lissagria > Lissagria laeviuscula. Next base: position 16,650 of record JARJDU010002685.1, read on the forward strand.
TTGTATTATCATATTATAATAATTTTAATATAATTTTTGTTGTTATTGACTGCGGTCTTTTAACAGTTTATATAATATAATACATTGCACTTTTATATAACTGCAAATAAAACAATTCGCAGTGCGTATATATATAAGTCGATTTAACATCATAATGATAGTTGCAATTAAAGGTTAGATAAGTTGCATACATTGCAAGTATCTACTTAGTTAAATAATTATAATACGAATCACATTATATTTTATTAATTGCTGTTGTTTTAGTCATTCATATTTATCTTAATCTTACTATTGTTCTGCTTACATTACAATTATTTCCTATTCGTTAAGATCTAATTATTATCCATCGGTTTATATAGTATATTCATATACGTCGGCCATTTTGTTTTGCTATGCGCATGGCTTACACATGCTAAATCCTCCTAAACCATCTTATATTTACAATTATATACTATTTAGGTATAAATAACAATATTTTGCGTGTATGCTCGGGTGTTTCGTCTTTTTTCTTGTTGTTCTTGTCTTTTATTAAAGCTGTATTTATAGATTTATTGTAAACTTATAGTCTAAGACCTAATTAATTAGGTCGTCCGGCAATATTCTTTATTGCTCGTGCTCAGGCCGTGTATTACGAGTATCTTCTTCATTCAAGAACTTGAGGAACACCTGCTCGAGTGTCGTCTGACTAAAACTATACTCGACAATGTCCAATTCCTGTTTCGCCTTCTCCAATTTCGAAAAGCAACTGGCCAATGAAGGGACACTGCATTGAGGCACACTGAAAACAAACCGATCGGCGAAGCTCTCCACCAGCTTCGATTCCGGAAACAGCTCATCCACAAACCTTTTCAGTTCCTCATGAGGATCTGATCCAGTCGACAAATTTGAAGCGGCATCCGGTGTAGATTCTTCCATTGGAGTCTTGTCCCCAAAACCATGCTTCACTTCAAGAGTGTATCCAGCTCCATAGAGATTCTTCAAGTGTTGGGTTGACCCCAAACAGCGCAATTCACCTTGGACCATGATCCCTACCCGAGAACAAAGTGCGTCAGCTTCTTCCATCGAATGCGTGGTCAAGATTGCACCTCTGGAACCCTAAAAATATCAACAATATTAAAGCCAGCTGAAAATCAAGGTTTTTGACATACCTGGAAACTAGCCAAAATGGTATCCCACAAGAACCTCTTGCTGCGGGGATCCATACCAGTGGAAGGTTCATCCATCAGTACAACTTTTGGATTACCAATGCTAGCCAGTGCAAAGGACAGTTTCCTTCTGGTACCTCCGGAACATTGACTGGCATGCTTATCAGCATGTTCTTTAATCTGTAGCCCATCGAGGTAAGCTTCGATGATCTGTTTGACATGTTTCCGGGGAACACCTCGTATACTAGCATAGCATTCGAGGTGTTCCCGTACGGTGATGTTTTTCCAAAGGGCATCATGTTGAGGACAATATCCCATTACTTTGAACGCATCTGATAAGTTCGAGGTGATACTATGTCCGCCGATTTGAACTCGGCCACGAGTAGGGGCTTCCTCAGCTGTGATAATCTTCATGGTTGTGGTCTTACCAGCTCCGTTATGACCCAAGAGTCCAAAGACCTCGCCAGCGTCAACGGCAAGAGAGAGACTCTTAATGGCGATCTTCGTAGGTCTCATTGTTTGAGTGTCACAGCAAGAGGAAAACCGTGACATACAGGTATGACCGCTATATTCCTTATGAAGGTTTTGTACCATCACTACGGGTGGAGTCTGCATTTGGGAAGTGTCCCTCAGCATAGTGGCAACTTTCTGACGTTCGCACTTCACGTCTAAGTCTTCATGCTCACCGAGATCAACATGGTCGTCGAGGTCTTCGCTTCGTCCTTTTTTTCGAAGCTAAAATTATTTTTTAGATGGATTAGGGAGTTACAAAGGACATTGTGATAGTACCTTAAACATTTTGAAAGCTTCTTCTATGTTCCCACTGGAACACAACGTATCCAGGAGGATCAAAAGTCCTGATAGTATTGGAATACTTAGACACGTCCCTATGATGACTACAATGATCTCATCGGTCATGTAATCTTTCAAGGTGAGCACAACGCATGCGCTGTTGATAGTACACATGAGGTATACCCTCTGGACATAGTAGATAATTGCGTAGGGGACGTACATCGGATTTAGAATTGACAGAATCACATGTAGAATAAACGGGGCTTTACCACCTACAAAAACTTTGGTATAAACACGGCCATTTTTTTTGAAAGGGCAGTACTTACCAATTCTTAACATATCCAAAAACACTACAAGAAAAAATGGTACGCAGCCAACACTAGTACCAATATGTGGTAAGAGCGCTTGCGCTGAATCCATCCTATCAAACATGTAACTTAAGCAAGTGTTATATAAGATACTCGCAGGACAATAGATGATCACCAATCCACAGAGGACTATCAACGCTGGTGCTTCCCTCAAAGCTGGGATATCAAACAAAATGACGATTCCCAATAAAGCTCCCATTATGAGCAGAACCAATAGGGACAGCACGGTGAAATAACTAAAGAAGTATAAGCCAAACCCTAAGCCGTTAACCCTCAATTGATTCTTCGCACGGATCTGTCTATCGTAAACCATGTCAATGGCTAAATTCCCGGGTACCAATACAAATATCATGCCTACAAACAATGCAGTAGAGACCACTCCTAAGTTGAAACCTTCCGGTTGTCTAGTCTGAGGTAGTTGTCTCACAGAAGTCTCAATTGGATACCAAGTACCTCTGGTCAACCGATCGTCGCTTAACCATCGATACACAGCGTTGTTCATGAGATTCACCAAAATGGGCAATGAATGGGTGAAGGTGTCATTGTAGATTAATGTGAAACCCATTTGGGTCCAATTGAAAGATCTCACATTGATGGCACCCATATTTGGAGCTAATGGTAACAACGTCGAATATGTACCATTATAGTTCTCTAATCTGGAGACTCCTAGAATTTCGAATTGGTCTAGGAACGGATTCAGATCCATTTGGGTTTGGTTATGGACCACTAGTGTGCTTTGATTATTATATAAAGTGGTGTCTAATAGAATACTCTTTTGTTTAGGTTCCATTGACGTTTGGATGCTATTCCCGTAGAGGCTAAGGGCAGCAAGCCCCAGGGGTAGGAACACCATCAGATAGAGTTTCTGCAAGTCTCTGATTAGTCGCAAACAACGAAGTTTGATCAACGCAAAGAAGATATCGAAAGAATTCGGTGTGCACTTCATGTTCATGAAGGCATTGTTAAAACCAGGAGTGGGAGGACTTTTGTCTTCGATGATAGAGTCTAAACCATTACAGTCCCCACTTGGGGTGAGCTTCTTTTTGTCTTTAGGAGCATCTCCGACTTGCAATTCTGTATCAGCTTCTTTATCTCCGGAAGCAAACGCTTCGTTCTGCAAGGATTGGTAACTGGTGCTCTTGCTCTGAAGACTCAATGACCTCGACAATGCCCTATTGCGTACCATTTTCTTGGAAAGATTATCTACATGTTCCTCGGCGTCTCCGTCAGTATTATCTCTCTCTAAATGAAGGAAAACCTCTTCTAGCGTGGTCATGGAGACACCATAACAAGATATTCCAAGGCGACTGGTTCTCGATGCAATTTCTGCTTCAATTGCCGAGAATAAAGACGCGAAATGATCGACTGCATTATGTGGTAAGATGAAGGACAATTCTCGGCCGTGGCGTCTCGCTTTCTCGGCTTTGGGGACATGTGAAGTGACCAATCGTGCAATGGCATGTTCCCGACAAGAACCTTCAAGTACCAAAGTAAGATGGTAACCAATACCGAATTTGTTCTTGAGGAACAAGGAACTGCCGCAACAACGGACTTTGCCTTTCGAGACGACTGCTTTACGGTCAGCTAAGATATCAGCTTCGTCCATGAAATGCGTCGTTAGAAGGATGACTTTCCCATGGCGGCGGTTTTGTAATACTGACCACATATGTCTCCTAGAGTATGGATCCACTCCGGCAGTGGGTTCATCCAGAATGATGATCTTTGGATCTCCGATGACGGCTATCCCCACAGATAGCTTTCTTTTTTGACCGCCGGATAGATATCTAGAAGGAACATCAGCACTAGCAGTAAGGTCTACGTCCCGGAGTGTTTTATTTACTTCTTGGTCCCTTATTATTGGGTTAATACCCTAAAAAAACATTTTTGATAAATGGCAATAGGGTAAAAAATTGGTTGATGTACCTTGACGGCAGCAAAAAACTGAAGGTGTTCCCTAGCTGTAAGACAATCAAAGAGGATATCATGTTGGGGACATACTCCGGTTATGGCTCTCACACGGTCCATATCATTCGGGTCCCGGATGTCATATCCAAAGATATAAGCAGTACCTGATGTGGGTTTAGTAAGACCTGTTAGCATATTGAATAAGGTAGTTTTTCCTGCTCCATTGTGTCCTAAAATTGCGGTGATTTGACCTTCGTAGATTGTTAGGTCTATGCCATTGACAGCTTTCTGTTTGCCTTTCTGAAAAGTAAATTAAAATTATCTATCTAACACACGTGACGTTTTGGGGGACTGCTTAATTTGTGTTTGGACCAGCGGCGGATTTAGAGCTGTCGGGGCATTAGGCGCACAATGAGTTTGAGACGCACATTCAGCTTATGGCCTTTCGTTGCACCCACTTTTGGAATTTGTAGGCTTTAGGCAGTAGCGTATCAACGGGGTTGCAAAGGGGTGCTTTTGAAAACAAAATTAACAGTAAGCTGGCGCCAAAAAGAATCGTACTTCAGGCGCTAATTTTACATAAATCCGCCACTGATCTGGACGTCCCACGGACCTACCTTAAAAGATTTATACAGATCCACTATCTTAATAGCTTCCTTCCCTTTCATCTCCCTAGCAACGGGTTCAACATCTTCACTGTTTTCATTACCATTAGCAGCATCCCCGTTAGTGGTACACTCCCCGTTTCCATTAACGGATACTGAGCTACCATTAATCAATTTGGTATCTTCCCCTCTCAAAGATTCTTTCTTGGTTCTTCTGATACCATCAGAAGACCCACTATTACTTGTATTCATAGTGGGATTACTGATAGGTTTCTTAGGACACCAATACGAAGGCTTAAAACAAAATATGGGCGACCTCTTGATTCCATGTTCACTTGGTATGACACTATCGAAATAGTAAGCTAGCGCACCATAAAGCACAATATCCACACTCATCATGATCATACTTCCTGCAAACGGGATACCACCATCTGTACCAGTACTCCAGATATTACCGAAGGTGATACCTTCGCCCTTAAGGTCCAAAACCAATGCCTTATCCATAGCTAAAGCATACCCAGAAGAGCTAACTAATGATATGATCCAAAAGGCAATGGAACTTGAGTCCCCGAGGAAGATCTGAAGGAAGTAGAAGATGCTCATGATGTTGACAGCGAAGTTACCCAAGATCCCAGCCGTACGGGATTTATCGAAGAACGGAGTGATCATGAATGCGAACATGACGACGGTGAGTGCATATAGGAAAGTCAGGATGAAGATGAGGAACATATTTGTATGTTGGAATACGTTCAGGAGGTAGATCAAGAGACAGCAAGTGGCAGAAAGCCATAACACGAAGACTGCGTAGATGATGAACCAGGAAAGCCAAAAGACTGAATCCCTTAAACCCATGATTTTCATGCCTTCCTTGATTTTGTTTTCCTTCTCGCCGATGATTAGCATCAAGAGGTATGTGATAAATTGGGATACTGACATGACCATGTATAATGGGATTATCATCCTGAACGCTACTAAGAAATGACTCGTGTAGGCTTCTTTCGGGAACATTAAAAGTTGAATGTTGGGCATTGAAATGTTTCTTAAGCCGGTATCCATCTGGAAAATGTCTTGGTTTAGTGACAGAAATCGATAAATTGCGGATACACTTACAGCAATCTTGGTGTAGTCCAATAAGGATTGTAAAGCCACAAATCCTGAATAGTAATACTGATTGACAGGACATGTATCTCCTAACTCAAGTGGAAACAGTTCCGAAATCTGTTGATTTATCAAGAGAGATGTAGTATATCTACAATTTGCTGGTGAACTGAACAGTGTCGTGGTCGAAGGCGTTTCGGCAAAGCTCGGATTCGTGCGAATCTCATACTTCAAAGGACCATTGATAGGTCCTTCGTATTCGTCGAAGATCACAGCGATTGGAAACTGCTGGGGATTCTTCCAATACGCTTTAAGCATCGCCTCTTTCGTTTCGAATCCGATCCAATTGATGTTTTTCGAAGTTTCGTCAACGACACCTTCGCGCGTCGCGTTCCTCTTAAATCTATCTAAATGTCTAATTGACCTGTGATTATGATTATGTTTATGGTTATGATTATGCTTGTGATAATTGCGTTCCGGATCTAGGTCTTGATACCGATGCGGATCGAAGGTGTCCTCCTGCGGCGACGATTTCGAACGACGGCCGCCATCTTGTTGTGACGATTTGCGCCCGCTGAAGGCCGATTCTTGATAACTGAACGGATCGATGTTGTTATCATATAAGTAGTGATTGTTGCTGCTGTTGTTGTTGTTATTTTTGATATTCTGGGTTTGATTAGGATGATGATAATAGTCTGAGGAGAAGGTAATGTTTGAAGGACGGGAATGCGCGTTTTGATAATTCGTCCAGAGGACGTCGACTTGCTCTAAGAATTGTAAGACTTCGCTGGTGTTGGGTACCACTGCTATGGTGTGATTCATCCAGAGGCGGAAATCTTTGAAGAGGGAGGCGTGCTGTTGATTGGGGGTGTTTATTTGTGGGAAATTCGGATTTGGGATGCAGAGTTTGATTAGGATCAGGACTCCAAGCGAATAGAGTGGTAGTAACACCTCCTGAAAGTAAAATTGAAGTATGGTATTAGTATTTTAGGGAGTTTTGACGTATTCCAGGATGAAAAGAAATTTTCAGAAGCTGCAATAATCTACTTTCAGGCCGAAAATAACTGTATTAAGTAAAAATTAATAATTTAATCATTTTAACGGTCGTTTTCTAACATAATTCTGCAATAACTTTAGTGGGGGGTTGTTTTTAAAGCTGAAAATTTGCTTAAATATGTAAACTTAAATTGTTTACAAGTTACCATTACAAAAATTAACCTCAAATTAATATTTTTTTTGTTATTAGTGTTAAACTTTATTTTTGATTTAAAATATCAAAAATTTCACGTTTTTTTCATTCAAATTTGCTATAATTATTGTTTGAGGAGGTATTTTTTAATGCAAATTTAACCCGGTATTCCTAGATAGTGTATTTATAGATAGCAATAACAAAAATTATTAAATTATAAACCGTTTTCTTGTTATTATTTATCAAAATTCTAATTTAATTTCGAAATAAAGGTGAATGCTTTAATCGGTTGTTTTCTAACACTAAATATGCAATAACTTTTGTTAGGATTTGTTTTTAAAACTGAAAATTTGCATAATTATGTAAACTTAAATTATTTATAAATTTTCGTTAAAAAAATTGATTTTAAAGTAATAATTTTTGTGTTATTATTGATAAACTTTATTATTGTTTTAGAAAAATGATGATTTCAAGTTCTTTTCAATCAAATTTTGCTATAATTATTGTGCGCGAACATTTCTTGATGAAATTTTTTTAAAGCATATTTAAATAATATATTAATAAATAGCAATAACAAAAATTATTTATTTATGAACCGTTTCTGTGCAATAATTTTTAAAAATTATAATTTAATTAAAAATTTTTGAATTAAAGATTCTTTCTTCTAAAATTCACTATAAATTTGATTGGGATTTAAATTTAAATAATAAAATAATATCATTAGTTATATAAATTAATATTTTAAAAGATTTTAGTGTAAAATATTTGAAAAGGTATAGCAATACCCCTTAAAAATCCAATGAAAGTATATTAATATTGTTTTAAGGAGTTTTGATTCATTGATTCATTTAGGACAAAGAGAAGTTTTCAAGACTAGCTTTCTTTAGTAAACTTTCAGTATGTAACTAGTACTGTAATAGTCTACTTCCGGGTGAAAAGTATTTACGAAAACTGCTATAGTAACCGCAAATCAGCGGAGAAGTAACTTAATAAAGTTGATTGATTTTACTGGTTGCTTTTTATCATAAAATGTGCAATAACTTTGGTTAGGGTTTGTTCTTAAGGCTGAAAACTTGCATACACAAATAAACTTAATTTCTTTACAAGCTACTTTCAAAAAATTTGATTTTAAATGAATTTTTTTTGAGTTATTATTAAAAACTTTATTCTTGATTTAAAATAATAGAAATTTCATGCTTTTTCAATTAAAATTTGCTGTAACTATTAATTGTGCAAAAATTTCTTAACGAAAATTTAACTAGAGCTTCTTAGATAGTCTATCTATAGATAGTAACAACAAAAAGTTATAAATTATAAACAGTTTTTGTGTTATTATTCATCAAAGTTTAAATTTAATTTTAAAAGTTTTTTTGACTGCAATCCTCAATTAGTTCGTTTGTTAATTGAATTTAAAGTAACATCATTATAAATAAATAATTTAAAGGATTTAAAAAAAAATTCCAGAAATCTTGAAAACTTAATAACTTACGGCAATCGTCTTGCGGCGTTCTCTTTTCTTAAGTAAAATATTCTTAACTAGCGTCGCCTTCAACTGACTCCAATACAAAGCAGATCCTTCTAGTTTTTCCATATCTTTTTATTATTTATTTAAATTAATTTTATTTATTTATTATTTAGTTAAAAGTTTATTATTTATTTCTTCTTTGTTTATAGTTTTATTTAAAAACTTTTTAGCACTAAAATATCTATTTAACAAGATTGTTGTTTATGTTTAATAATTAATAATATTAGTTTATTATTATTATTATTATTATTAGTAATAATAGTTAAATTATCTTTTGATTTATTTAAAATTCTACATTTTGCAGAATTCTACTCGTCTTCTACTCTTTCTCCTCTTTCATTCCATATTCAATCTCTTTGAATGTTTTTGATCAGGAGGACTTCGTCCTGTCATTGTAATATACATATCACAGCATGAATCCCTCATGTTTTTCCTTTTCCTCTTCTTCTCTTTACTTTCTCTTCAAATCCCTCTTCTCCTCCTTGTTTTTCCTTTGTGTCCGCTTAACGTTACTTGTAATCCTTTCTACAGGACAATGCACTTAATGTCCTAATAATCCTTCAATCGCATCCATTGCTGCGTCACCTGAAACTCACACAACTCGATTAAACACACATCCACTATAATTAAACCACGATTAAAGCTAAAAATTAAGATTCTTAATTCAAGCAACAGGATAATTAATCCTTTAAAATTGTAATGAAAGTAATAAAAACAGTAATTAATTTTAAGTGAAGAGAAGTGATGGCAAATATGTACATTTTGTGCAAGGACGACGACGCCGACGAGCGAAAACGCGAAGGGTTGGTTGTTGCGAGCGGAAAATGTTTGCGATCGA
>JARJDU010002721.1:0-13337 GCA_030264695.1 Lissagria laeviuscula
ATTGTCAATTTTGACATTAATTACATAATTACACATATTTTATATCCAACAAATATTAAAATAATAAATATTTAAAATTAATTTCAAAATTCACTAATTAATACGTAAAATATAATTCTAAAAACTAATTGCAATCATATTCTATCGCCGTCATCGTAATTATGGGCGACGCAGAGAAAGAAAGAGCAACCATAAACAACGCCGACGAGCCGATCGTGGAAAGCATTCCCCATACAAAAGATGATACATTGGCAGACGTCGCATCCGGGAAGTATAATTTATTAGACCAGACTACAATTCGCTTCTACGACAAGCCATCGCTTAAGAAACATGCCAAAGTGCCGCCGCCTACACCGGATTACGACATCGATTACGAACGACCGATCGTGCATAAGCCAGTCGAATTGTCCAATCTTAATGCGAGAGATTTGCCCAAAGTTAGCGATAATGGCATTAAGTTTACTATCGAAGCAATGGGAAAGATTCTCGGATACGACGAATACGAGTATGATCTGGTACAATTCTGGCTTTTGGATATCTTAACTGATTGTCTATGGAAAGCTCAAGACGTTTTCATGTTTGAAGAAACTGAACAAAAACTAATTTTGGAATGGGTTACAGCCATCTTTAAACTCATTGCTGGTGTGTAGTTCTTATCAATTAATTAATGTCTATCAATAGTGATAATTATTGATTTAATTATTGTTTGGTTTTAGATCCCATTTTGAATTTATCTAGAAAAGAGTTTTTGGCATTGTTCAAAGATTTATTGTTAATGTTGTATAAGCAAATATCCAAGTCGGAGGATAGCTTCCCATCGACAAGTTTCATTGATCAACTTGTGAGGAAGTTCATTAAACAAAGGGAGCTTCTTGAGGATGTAAGCGAGACTAGTAGTGACGATGAAAATGAGGATTCGTTGTCCTCAGATGATAGCAACAAGCAATATTCGGTGTCAACGTTTTCTATGACTTCTCGTGATGTACGCAAATTGTCCGTTCATCCAGAGTTCGACATCAAACGACATATTGAACATTTGAAGAAGAACAATCCTGTTGGAAACATAGGTTTGTATGTATATTGTTGGCGTTTAAAATATCCTGCCCAGCTTTGAGTATATCTATTAACATTTTGATTACTGCTCTTTGCTAAATATTTTCAATTTTTCAGTTCATGCATATTCTGATGAATTGATCCCCACCGAATCAAGTAATACAAGCGTTGAGAATGAAACCAGCACAATACCAGATTACTACGATAATTCTTCCTTTATAAACCCAATCCCTTTCTGGAACAATCAAATCCCATTCAGGAAGCTGGATTACATCTGCGGATGTCAATTAAGTCCGTCAAAGATCTACTGTACATGTGTGCATCGATACTTGATGCCGGGCGAAGACCGTGATCTGGACTATCAAAAGTTGTTCATAAATCCTGAGCAAATCGAATACAGCCCTTCAGAAGCGGAATCACAAGCCACCATAAACACAAAAATAAACAATATGAGCAATGCTAATATCACTTCTGCATCTGCTCAGGTAATTGATTATCTAACAACACGATCTAAACAAATCTCGAATGTCAATCCGATGGAGCTCGTTGCCGAAGTTCCTGAAAATGCACCAGATAACGATCCGCCAACTCAAATCGACATCGAAAGACTTGAGAGGGAAAAGGAACTTGAGGTTATTCAAGAATGGGCATATTTTAAACTCATGCAGCAGAGGAATTTCGATATGGATGACCCTAAAGTCGGATGGATTCCCTGGATGAGTTGGTTGGATGACCAAGAACCAAATGATAATAATTCAGGAGATAATTACGTTATGGATAAAGCGAGAGCTTTTATTGCTAGCCAAGGAAGTGCATCATCTTCTATGGATGAAAGTACATCCGGAGAGGATTCCTCAAGGGGTAAACAAGGAAATTTTAATATATTGAAGGCTATTGTCGATTTTGTCTTCGAATAGTTAGTATAATTTTATAAGTATTTTTATCACTTTTATTTCAGTTAATATAATTAATAAATTTTAGCTTTTACGAAAACTTTCACTTTACATTAATCAAACTGGCATTTCGGTGCCCACCGAATTTAATTACTCAGCCGATTAATGACATATGGAATATACCGAAAGTAATTAAAACGGAGTTTAAACGACCGAAAGAGTCAAAACCAGTGAAAGAACCGAAATCAGCGAAAGATAAATCGGATAAGAAGTCGAAATCCTCGAAAAAGTCAGATAAATCTGCAAAAGGAAAAAAGGACAAAAAGGAAAAACCAGCGAAAGGCGCCAAAAGTAAGAAAGGAAAGGATAAAAAAGACAAGAAAGACAAGAAGGGCAAAAAGGATAAAAAAGACAAGAAAGGTAAGGATAAGAAGGAGAAGCCTAAGTTGACGGCTGAAGAGCTCGAAGAGTTGGAACGGCAACGTGCTGAAGTTGAGCGAATAGAGCAAGAAAAGCAAAAGAGTGAGGAAAATCGTGTGTATATGTTTCCTCTTGCGGATGCTGCTAGTGAATCCCTATTTTTAAATATATTCGAGAACTGGGTCAAAGTCACTGAGCAAAATGATTCTGACAAGAAAGATAAAAAAGATAAGAAAGGTAAGAAGGACAAGAAAGGAAAGAAAAAGTGATTTCAAACAAGAAAATAAAGTTAAGTATACTGGGGTGCCATCTAATGGCAAAAAGTGTTAACATTTAAAAGTTATGAAGGAAATTGTAATTTTAACCAAAAAAAAATGTAAAATTAATTTTATATTTTGAACTTGTTTTATTATCATGTTAACAATAAATTTATTAATGTAATTTAGTTTTGTTAATTATATATATAAAATAATCTAATACTATATTTGTGAAAAGTTGTAGAATTATATTATAACTAGTTGTGACATCATTTAGCAGCAGTATGAACAATATTATAAATTGATGAGAAAAGTACATAATTTATTAATACACCTGTTGAAAACATCCAAAATAATAACTATTTTATTTTCTTTGTAATATTATATGAAAACCATTTCGTTTTCTTTACATATTTCATGAATAAAAGAGGGAAAATGGGTCAAAACTTAGTTAAAATCAAGAGAGGTTAATTTTTAGAGTACTCATGAATGCTACGAAATTAAAGGTGTTATTTCTGAGCATAAATTGAGGACAAATTCTCCTGGATTCCGTAGATAATTTTAACTGTCGTCAGTAAACAATGTAATAAATACAGTGGGATGAAATAGTTAATTAAGAATAAATTTATATTAAGTGTATAATTATTTATTATAAATTTATCTATATAATTATATCTTAAAATGCTAGTAGCATATAAATAATATATAATAATAATATACTTTTAAATACTTAAAATATATATATATAGTGCTTTTAACTGTCAGCATATTTACTACAGAAGTAATAAATTTTTAGACGAACGTTAAAAAAGTTTAGTGGTCATTTCGACAAAAGAAAGAATTACTGTTTTGTCACTGACTGGTCAAGTGTGACTTGAATGATGTTGTGACACTTGCGCCGTACTTATATTTATAAATTTAGTTCGAAGATGAGTAACATTTTGCTCATCTTATTACCGTACGAGCATAGGTTTAGTCTAGAAATTTAAGTGATTCAAGGAAATGAGTAAACCTTTGCCAAATGTTAATGTAATTTGTCTTAAATAATATATAGATTTTAATTATGTAAAGCATTTTCTATGAAAATTATTAATAAAGAAAAAAATCCTCAAAGTTTCCGAATATATATTAAGGCACTATATATAATGTAAGCTGTCCCGATTATCTAATTCATTTAATTGCGTACTTCTTATCTCATAGGCACCACCAAAATCGGCTAACTAGTCAAACAAGCACACAATTTGAACTAGAAGAGGGTGTATCTCAGGGGTTTTCTCTCACACCAGTACTATAAAAACATTTTGTTATTTAATTTATAATGAAAACCAGTTTCAGTTTCAAGCAGTATCCAGTATGCGACACGATATTAGGGTTGCATTATTCATCCACAGGAAATACGCTTAGGAGATAATAAATGCACTTCAGATACTTGCAACAAATACAAATACAAATAAATGGATCCATAAATGGCGCTTAATTGAAATTTATTGAAATCAAAATTAGTATATAAGTACTATGTTTAGACACAAATTGTAGTCATCCATCAGTGCAACAATACCATACTTTTTTTCCCTCGTTATTCGATGTTTGGTTTTTGTTGCTAACAACAGATATTGTGGTAGTTCTGGCTTTCTTCTTTCATCTAAATCTATCACTAAATATAATTATTTTGTTTATTTTTCAGAACAATGTTGGTAGCTATTTGACTGGTATTTCTAAGGACTATATTGCATTAATTAGCACAAATCACGTCATTTTAGAAATTATTTATTGGTTGATTTCACCATCAGATCTGATTTCATTTTCTATGACAACAAAACATCTTTAGTTATCTAGTTTTTATTCTTTCGGGATCAAGATGATAATCCAATAATGAGCTGATCTACTCGCGCAGGATAAAACCTTAACATGGCATATTTATTTAAGAATAGTTTAATATAATAATGCAGGTCAAATGAAGATGTCTCGACGGGTTCGCTGCGCCATGAAAAATAAGAAATATATAAGTGAATAGATTTAACTATTGAATTCTCAGAATCAGTGTCATTCCGCGTTAATAGTGAGTGCTTATTGATTCCACCGGGATACTTACTATAACTTGAAGATCATACGATATGTCGCCATCGACCGCTATTAAGGTATCTTAAAATCTTAATATTTTTAACCTAAGATTTTGTTTTGTTTGTTTATTCTTGTATGATGCATTGTTTTCTACATTTCGCACTGTGATGGATATATATTTATGAGAATATTATGCAAAAAAGGCCCGATATAGTATTCAGTAACCAAAAACTGGTCAAATTCATTAATTAATAATTTAATGTATATTTAAATAATATTTTTGAAAATATGTTAAAATTTCGGTTTTTAGACAATTCTGAAAAATTGATACTTCTGTTATCTTATCTCTTATTATACTGGATAAGTTATCCAAATGTTTCTGATTTGCCCGTTGAATTTTAATATCTTTGTTATTGCTGACACTCACGTTATTGTGATTTATTGATGTCATTAAGACTGTATTATTCCATCGATTAGTTATATTAAGATTTGTTTTCTTTTTAATTAAAAATTCAGCCACCTTTTCAGCAACCTTAAACGTGGCAGCCATTAAAGCAGTTATTTCTTTATTATTAGTCAAGTTAAGATTTAGCCCATGCGACCCAAGCACTTTAACCATCTCTTTTTTATTAGAAGCAGCGATATTTTAAGCAAGATTTTCTTTTTCATCTGCTTTATTGACGTCAATTCCACTCCGTTCAGACAATAATTTATTTGATGCATCTGAGTCTTTTCTATTCACTACTTGATAAAATTACCGTGTGGGTTTATTAAAGTATTTTTTTACGCGTGCGATCCGCTCTTCCCTTCCTCTTAAACCGCCCTGGCCACCATAATACCGCAACCGACCACAGTACGGTACAGCTTGTGGCGAAAGAGGCTCTGAATGCTGGCCCCAGAAACAAACATTTTCTGTTCCGCCATTGAACTTAGACAATTTGAGAGTAAAGAATATTAAAGCTCTGTGAAATCGTGTGAAATTTGAGACTAGACGGTAATGTATCATTATTTAGAAATTTAGGATGAACAACTACAATTTCACTACTACTACTGTGTTAAATATTTACGAATACATACAAATTATGTCATAAATTAGCGCATCATCAAAATATGACCAATTTTAAAATTAAATTAAAAGTTTTCATCACCAAAACTCATATATCAATTAGACATTTTTTTTTAATATTTTTTTTTATTAACATTTAATATGTACTAATTAATATAAGGCAAATTTACAATTTTAGCAATTTTTATAGAACACAAACGTTAAAAATATTATTAAAACTTAAAACAACGAGCTCCATTACGTTTTTTTTATACGATTTCAGATAATGAAAAATGAGTTTGCTTTGGTAATTTGACAATCATAATAAAATATAAACAATTAATAAATTAATATTGTATCATATATTACTATGCAGCGGAATTCTCAAGAAAATTAATATTATTAATGCATTTACGTAATTCAAAATTAATTATTTGAAGGGATCAAACAGCATTAATCACCTTCTAGCAAAATCATGTGTCGCCGATATTCTCAACCAAAAGTAACTCATAATAAGTCGTAATATTTTAATTGCGTTATTTAAACACTGTGACTGAATATACTATATTGCATTAGGCAAGTAGTAGGTAGACATTCGGCCAGCTAGTACGTGACGGGACTCAAAGTTTGAATCGGGACATTGAGAACGGGAACGACGACGGGCGTCTGGACGCTCGTTCAGTATATTATATTTGTGGTACGCGTCTTCGTCGCATCGCATCGCAAAGTGTAACAACTCAATTATACCTTGTGAGAATTTAATCACATAAAATATTTAAAAAAAAAACAACAACAAATTCAGTTGATTATAATTTTATTGAATAACAATAATTAAATCTTGTAATAATCAGTAAATTATTCATAAAATCATAAAAATGTGAATTATGTTTATTAACTAATTTTGTGTACTAAAACAAAGAAAAGTGCAAGTAGCTTTTATCGCGAATTTAATTAAAACGCAAATTGCGACTAAGCAGTAAAGAACTCGGCTCGATACAAGTGTACGGTCGGAATTTTTGTTTTGTTGTTCAAAGTAAAATATATTTATAAATATTTGCGTACCTATATCGTGGTTCGTATATTGTTCAAATCGAAATCAACATTCGCGAGTGGTTTAAGAGCGTTCGTAAAGTAAGAACGAACGGTATAAAATGTCTACACCGCCAATGACACCACCGACAGAATCGCTGAAGAGGAAGAAACAGCTCGGATGGGCACCACCCACGCTGTACATACCGCCACAGGACGCCTACCTGTATCCGCAGGTGCATCAGCCGGGAAGTGCATACAGCGGCAATCTGAGCATGAACAGTGCGACGAATCCCAGAATACCGCCGCATATGTATCACCGCAAGGCGTCGCAGTTTATGTTTAATCAGTTTAATGATATTAAGGACTTCACTACAACGACGGCCAAATCTGGCTTGGGGTTCGGTGAAAAAGGTGCCTTTTGGCTTTACAACAAGTTGAGTTCATGGAGCAAACGATGGTTCACCCACATTTTCCTAACCATTGTCATTGTGGGATACACCGTTGGTGGAGCAATAATTTTTCAAAATATTGAAGGTATGCATGCGGCAATAATGTTTTGTAAATAATACAATAAAATAAATAAACTGAAATTAAGAGAGAAAATGTGATGAATGTTATAAAGCAGGGACAGTGGGGCAGTAGTTGATGACATTTATGTGAATTTTTCTGGCATACTGACTGGCATTTGGTTATTTTTTTCTTAGTAGATTTATTTTTAGAATATACATTAAATTTTTTGCATTTCGTTCGGAGATAAGCAGAGAGTTTCTAGAGATATTTTGTTTTCGAGTTTAAATTATCATCTAAATTATTTTAAAATTACAGGAGACACAACGAAAGTTATTTTTGTGTGATTGTAGATAGGTTAATAAACCATTTATTTTATTTGTATTAAGAAAAGTATTGTTATTTTGCTGAAATTAATTCAGCAGTTAATTTTATTTTGATAGAAAAGATAATTTTAAATTTAACTATCGGATTATCTTGATTTATAAAACTGCAATGATGAAATTCAAAGTGATGAGTAAGGAATGCATGAAAATTAAAGTTGTAGTTTCTTCGATAATAATGTTATGATTTAATAATGTAAAATTTTATTGATAAAATTGTCTTAATATGTATTGTAATATTTTGATTTTATTTTGCTACTCTATTTGGTTTTTCTTTGTCGGCTTTTTCGTTTAGCTTTTATCATCATCCCGAAAGAGCAAAGAGACTGAAACTAATGAAAAAATACTAAATATGCTAGCAATATAATATGAATATATTACAATTAACAATTAAACATTTAAAAATTTACAATTAACAATTAAAACCATAAGCTAAGTTAATATATTAGCTATAATTCAAGTTTGGCGTTTAACATCATTGTGTATGTTGACTAATACAATTAAACAGTCATTGAATATAATTTTTATTTTTTGTTAAATATATGATAAACTACTGTACTACTTATGCCCTGATGTAAAAATCATTTATGAATATGAATATGAAAATAATATTTCAATGAAATGCCAAGTCGTAAAATCGAGTTATATTTGAACTTGATTTTAATACTTTTTATAGTTTCAACAATTTATGTGTGAACGAACGACCGTGTATTTATTGCAAACATAAAATATTAATATTAATAATCTTTCAGTAAGTGATATTACTATTAACGTATTTACATTGCATTGATATTTATGAATATTTTATATGTAGAAACGATTATAACACAAAATTTATTTTAATTTAAATGAATTTAAAATTTTTATATAGAAATTGTTTTGAAATAAATTACCTTAAAATAAAAATAAAATATGATCATAAATTTAACTATTATTTTTTATAATTTATAATTCTGACATAGAAAAGTATAAAACATTTAAATTAATAATAATAATAATAATAATTTATATTGTTCTAGGCATGTGAAATTTTATTTAAAAAAATCAAATAGTTTTAATAGAATTGAAAATAGTCAAAGCTATATGAAATACATGGTGGTAAAGTTCGCCTGTACATAGCAAGATCATTCTAAAAATATAATATAAAGCAAAATAAAATAAACATTTTTATTTTGCCGATTCGTTGGTGAAGAAGGATGTAATCACATTTATCATCTGTCATGCACGATCTTTATAGTAAATATTTCCATCAATCAATTATTTAGTAGTTTGTACATATGTATTGATTTGGATCTGATGTAAATGACATTGCAAAATTTGAAATTAAAATATTTAAATATGTGTACATTTAAATTACAATAAGGAAGTTAATAAAATTTAAAAAAATTAATTATCTATTGCTAGTCTTGCGTTGCCCTCGACAATGGGTCTTTTAGCTTTAGCTTAACATTTCTATAATGTTGTTAGTTATAATTTAACATTATGATTATTGAACTATAAAATTTAGTACTTGAAAATTTCGGAAAAAATGAAGAATGTTGTTTGGTTTGGGTTGTAAATTCATGATGAACAAGCTCAGCGAATTATGCACATGCACCTTGTTAATTCAGAATAACAGGTCTGAACTAATGAAAGATCGGTTGCGTTAAGTCCTTCTTAATGCTACATATGTTATTATAGTCTATCGTGCTCGTTGTCCGTCAGCACTCTCGCAAGACAAGCAAACCCACTCGGCAATGTCCGTAAGAGCTGCTCTTTTGTTGCAGAGTTTGGTGTCAAACCAGCACCGACGCGCAGATTATATGTATGACAAATTTGCTTTTTTGTTTAAATTATTTGGTATGTTTGTTGAGATTAGATATTGCGTTTATTATAATGCCCAAATATTTGTTAATATCTTTCTGTTATATTAAATTTCTATTGGAAAATTAAATTCTAAATATGCAGTGCATGGAAGCGCCAGGCGTCATGATTAATATAGTTTCTATAATTATTTTGTTAGTTTTGTAAATTAGAGAACATATAATTGCAATGATTCAACTAAGAGACTCGTTAACTTGACAAACAATTTTTTTCTGTTGCTCAATAGTAAAAGAGATTTTTAAAAATTATATACGAAAAGCATCACCGAAGGAAGTATTAGGAGAATCAATTAGATTAAATACCAGCATGTGAAAACAAAATTGCTTTCGGACTGATTACGGTACTCCAACCGTAAGTTTCTAAACTACATTATTGATCGATAAAAGCTACTTGTGTATTGTGGTTGAATTTGCAATTTGCTTCTTCCACTCGAAATAAACTATGCGGCTCTACTAACATTTGCATATAAATAGTAGGAAAATTAATTTTTATAAGGGATGCTTCCAGTTGCTAGGGAAGCAACAGGGAGTAGTTACATCCTGGTTAGTGATAAAGACTACTTTAGGTTTTTTATTTTTATTTTGAATGATTGCAGCTTGAGTTTCTATACAGGCTAGGGTAAATTAACTTCCAAAAACCACTGAAATAAAAACTCACTAGAGAAAGCACACAATGTTAGTTATTTAAATATTATTATTAAACCTTTATTAGCATTTACAACTTTAGCATTACATACAGTCTAACAGAAATTCATATTCCTTCGTCTTCTAACTCTACTCACTCTTAATTACACAAATAACAAAATTTTATTTAATTTCTCCGCTTTGCTCTTCTTTCTGCTGTTAACCTTCTGCCCACCTCTACCAACACTTAACTATTTATTAAGGTTTCTGTCGCACTCAATCCACTCTTCTTACACCTCCTTACACTAGACAAATGCTACTAAGTATCTTTCCCGTTCGCACATAACACATTATATATCAGATATATGAAAAGCCTTTAAGTTTTAGGTGGTTATAATGTTTATTAAATTAAATATCCAAAAATAGGTGAAAAAGTAATTTACAATTTCCAATTTTAATTTCCTTTTTTTTTAAATTTTGTTCTTGTTATTTTAAAATATTTAAATATTAAATATTACATTTGATTAGTTTCAGTTTGCTGTCAACATTAATTAAATTATTTAAAATTCTGAAATAATCTTTTTTGATGTTTTAATTTCTCAACTCTCATTAACTTACTAATACTTATATGTAAAACATGTTACAAGATGTGATTATTATAATTGATTAAAATATTTAAATGTTACCATAAATAATAATTTCCAAACATCCGTTTCAAACCTCAACCTTGGTCTAATTTCCCCATATAAATTTATGATTTCCACGATAGATTTTATTCAAAATTTATTTACTGCAATTGCAATAAAAAGCAGAATAAAATAGTATTGAATTTTCTAACAAACAGAACAATCATTAACAATTTTCAGATCAATGCTTTATTGCTCTGTAAATTTGTACTTTTTTCAATCTGACGTACCATATAATATTCATATAAAAAAATTATAGCTTATTGTTCCCGATAATCGCTATAAATATACATAAAGCTATAAATGTATTTATTTTTTAATGTACCACAATGTAACCAAAAGTTTTAAAAATATTTATTGTTTCGAAAAATGTAAATGTTTAAATGTCAACCGAAACCTAATGAGCATATTTCGCAAATTATATTTTGACACAGATACTAAGCCGATTACATGAAGAACAAAACCACATAATAAATTCCAATCAGAATATATTTCAAAAAACACATATCACCTATATGGAAACATAAATTAAAAATTTCAAGATTTATAAGAAAAGCAACATCAAAAGCTCGAATCAGATTTTAACACGTCAACATTTTCATTAATTGGGACGCAGGCGTGTTCAACATTCACAGTATTTTAATTTTATTGCTTTGATATTTCTTTAAATATGAATCACGATAGAGATCGGCAACCTTGTCTACCTCTAATAGAAGTAATAGAGTAATAATCAATATAAAATATTTACAAAACATTTAAATGTTGCTACTAAATAAATCTGTAATAATTTGAACATCTATTGTAAAAACTAATATAATAATTAAATTTTATCTTTATTCAGGAAGAAACGAAGAACAAATTGTGGAAATAGACATACGAGCGAAACGTACTCAGCTGGTGCAAGAATTAAGAAATCTGTCAATTTACATCCCACGAGAAAAGTCCGACGGGGAATGGCATGGAGCCGCTGTGGCGAAATTGCACGAGTTTGAAGATTACGTGCTTGAGGCCTATAAAAACCATCAACTCATTGTGTCCAACCACGGACCGAAAATTTGGACGTTTTGGAATGCGGTCGTTTACTGCAGTACAATTTACACGACTATAGGTAAACAATTCTTATGTTTTAAATATTAATAACAGATTTGTACTAATCCATTGTTTCATTTGATTCATATGATCTATTAGGTTAAATAGCATGTGATATAACCACTGAATATGAGTACATCGATAAATTAATAGAACTGTGACCTGAATCATTTTGAAACATGACTAGAGTAAAGTGGTGCCAAGAATGTGACACTGCAATGAAATGTGACTCTTGACCTGCGCACAAATTATTGATAGAGGTACAGGGGCGTAACTTGAGTTGTCTGCGCCCTGGGACAAGCGAAAGTTTTGAGCGCCCTTAATTAAACAAAAAATATTTTGCCCAAAAATTTATTTGGGATTTTTTTTTAGCTCACCGCTACTTTGATACATTTATGATATTATAATATTTTGTATCTTCACTTTGTTTATATTAAGAAATTATGGGACTTTCCAAAGAAGTTGCATATATATTGAAAGACTTATGTTTACGAATGCGACTGAGTTTATTAATATCAACTGTAGATTTATTTATAAGCAAGAAGTATTTTTGTTACATTCGATATGAGTTGATTCTAGTGAATCGCTGAGTAGGTATGTACAAAGCGTTACAACGAAATTTGCATTTATTTTCGTCACGCTCTGTCTTTTCATCGTTTTCCACTGTAATATATAGCAACAATATTTATATGTTGTTCACTCTTAGAGCTTTAACCGCGGGTCAAAACGCTTTTAAAATGTTATAAACAATATTGACATCAAAGTCGATGAAATCAGAAAATGTTGGGATTCTATGATCATTAAACAACTATAGATATTGCAACTTTGTGTTTTTGCAGTTGTAGATTAATTTGAAGCCTTTTGAACATGGTAAAAATGAGTTATTTTAGCAACTCTTTTGTATATTCGAAGTATATTCTTTGCAATTAATTTTTTTTAATGTTTTTTTTTGTGACAATAGATATATATATATATTTATTATATTATTGTAATAACTATTAATAAATATTTTTAAATTTGTAAATTGGTTTAGCTATGAATAAGCAGATTGCATATGAACGGGTTAGCACAATTGAAGACTTGGGAATTAATGACGATAAAGTTGCTCGCACTTTGATCTTATTTGTCACATTTCCACCCTAAACCACATGTCTTTTAGCTTTCAATCAATAGCCAAGGTTACTTAGAACGATTTCCGTGCTACTCACGGTCATTTGTAAAAAAATATTGCCCTATAAGTGTTCTAATGTCTATAAAGCTATGGTTTGATTTGAAAATGACGTCATCGTGGTAAAAGTCGCGTTTTGATCATATACTTAACATTACATAACTGTCGTAATCGTGTGATTAGTGCAAGAGTAATGGTCTGAAAATGATAAAAATTGTACTTTTTTCGAAGTAAAAATGATTGTTGATTTGAAACGA
>JARJDU010002763.1:0-10591 GCA_030264695.1 Lissagria laeviuscula
AATATGGCCTAATCGTCAAATCGTTGTTATTTTGACTCAAAACGTTTAATTTGACTTGAATGTTGTTTTTGATTGAACTTTTATCGTTATCAGTATAAAATATTACTTTATTTATACTTCCTAACGATATTTTTAATCAATTGATTCGTTTCTGAATATTAATGTGAAAATATTATCTATTACTCATCATTTTTTGTGTTGTTGTTTGTAGACTCTTACCATATGCAACTTGAATAACTTAAAAAAATGATTTTCTCAGTATATTGTTAGATTTTTTAAATTAAGATAAAGCAAAATAAAGTATTTATTATTCATGAACTAGTTTTTAGTCGTTCAAACAGTTTTCTACAGCTCTTCCCGTTTTGATGTTATAAAATGTAAATCTATGCACTGAATTTTCGAAATAGACCTGTCCAGAACGTAGTCAAGGCCGGTTTGTTTGTCCTTCAGTCCCCATTATTTTGCAAGTTCTTAGAACTATCTAGGATAGTGGAATAGGAATAAAAAACTGAAAGGTATTCTTGATTATCCTTGTTCCACTGTCCGTCTAGCCAACAGCCAGAAAATGGCGACCGGAGGGCACTCAAACCGGCCTTGACAGCGTTCTGAATAGATCTATTCTAACATTATATTTTAAAGTTAATATTCCAAATCAAGTTCATTTGACATCATAAAAACTTTATATCCGCTAATTTAAAAAAGCTAAGAATCCATAATTTGCAAAAGCTACGAAATAAATTTGTTTTATAGATACAGTTTGTAGCGCGTGGCAGTGAAATTGTATACTGAAAAAAAAATGCAACAGTTGAAACTTTTGCCGGATTTATTTATTTTAAGATAGCTCATAGCTAATTATAAATATACTTTTTTATTACCTATGTTTTAATTAAATTAATTTGCTATCCAACAATATACAATAGTTCGCCCAAGATAATTAATTTGGGAGCTTTTGCTGTAGTAATTTCCTTTCTTGATCTATCTGGATTCTAACAAGAAGTTCCTGATATATGATAAAGTAAGGCTATTTCAATCTTGAGTCACCGCCGGACTAAGAAATTTTACCACCTTAGATTCATGAAAACCAAACATTTGAAGAACATAAGTACCTCTTCAAATTAGTATTTTTAATGAGAGGAATCACATCAAATGTTTTTCCTACAATTGTGCGAAATGCGCCTGCTTTGCACACGCATTTGCACTAGTGTGCAAAGTAGGCGCAGACGTAGTAACAGTGGAACTATCTTTGCATTAGTACGCAAAGTGATTGGTCACCCTCATAAAGGCACCAGCTCGCGAAACTCAAGGCCACCTACGATGTCGGTTTATGAGTTCACTCACTAACAATGTTTTTCATGGCGCGCTAGTTTTAATTGTGATAATTTGTTACGGTTTTTGCCGCCTCTAGGTTTAAATATTGCTTTTTATATGCCTACTCAGCCTATGCGTAAATCCGGCGCTGGCTACTAATAGTTATTGCTTTCTGTACCAAAATTTTCTTAAAATGTGTTTTAAACAGAACAGTTAAATTTCTAAGTGTAGGAAAATTAATGAATGTTACAACAGAAACAACAAAAATTACTATTATTATTTATTTATGTTACTATATAGCAAATATATAAACTATATTCGGTGCCAGTATAAAAATAAGTACATATTCTAGTGTTTAATTGCAATAAGTGCAAATGAAAATAGATATCAATAGATTGAATAAATTTATCTAAATCTTAATATAAATTGAATTAACTTTGGAATGAATTTACTTTACGTAAATAGATAATATATAAATAAACCTGTGAATATACTTAAATACATCTTAAGTGCAATGATTCAATCCATTCCAAATTAAATATTACAATCATCAGTTCCATTCAATTTCTACTTCTTATATATTGCATTTCATCATAGTGCATTTGATCGATTGTCTTCTCAGTCATTCATTTGTTCATCACAAAATCAGCATTGATCTCACAAAATCATAATAAAACATAAATTACCATCTCAAGGCAGATTCATGCCGTTGTCTTTGGGGACTGGCTGTATTAATAATAGTCACATTTTGTGGATTAACCAATGGTTGCAAACGTTCTATAAACCGTTTGTAATTTCTATCAAGTTCTCTTTGGTATTCTTTTTGATCAGCTCCAATTAAATTGCGATTCTTTTTAAGTGCATCTTGGCATCTAGAAAAAAAAAACATTTAAATATCAAATATATTACTATGAATGTATTTAAATTTACTTTTTGGCAAAATCTTTAAAACACAATCGAAGTTTATTCTGATGCCTAGTTAGTGGTTTACTATCAGATGGAAGAAATGTAAGAGCCATTTCCAATGGTCCTTGGTTGACAGTAGTTCCAATGCATCCTTGTAAAACCATTTGAAGTATTTTTGGATCTGGTGGTTCTTGAGTGGTAGCTGTAGCTAGTTCAGTAGTTTTCTTCTGAATATCTTCAATTGCCACCTCAATGGGAGTTAGTGTTATTTGTGATCGATGAACCACTTGTATTCTGGTCTTAACATATGGAAAATGAACGGCAGTTGTAAGAATTGTTTTACGCTTGTATTGTTCATGAAGTTCTCCATGTGCACGTCCACTTAGGGTAAATGGTGTTGAATAAACAAAACGTTCTACAATAGTAAAATCATACCATAAATATACACAATTTAATAATAATGATGCATTTTAATAAGAACTTACTAATATTGAAGTTTTTATCGAAATGCGTTTGCCTGTATCGTAACTCATAAGTTTCAAAATATGGCTCGACGTATGTGATTTGAATATAAGCTTTGTCAGGATCTAGTTTGGTTTCGTCCACACTATTAGAATCCTTGATGATGACTACATTTTCCGAACCAAACCGTTCAGCGTAGAAATTCTATTAAAAAATATACATTATGAGACAAAAATTATGTTATCATATCATAAAGTTCCTCATACCTCTAAACGACTGAAAATTTCAGGGAGTTTAGTCAAAGTTGGCTCTTTATAGACAAATTCCTCTTTGTCCAAATCTCCAAATTTAGAACCATAAAAACCTACACGAAAATAAGTGCCAAACACGCGTTTTCCATGAAGTTGATCAATTCGTGCATATGCATCACGCAACTTTCTAAAATTACATAAATAATATTAGCATGCTTAGTTACAGCCCTTCTAATTATCATTAATACCCATAAATATTAGCCAACTTCTTAAAGTCACGATTATTCTCAGCAATCGGTATCAACACCTTATAAATATCATTCATTGGTTCATACATCGCAGCAGCAAACAAACTATTTGCTGCATGTTCCAATAATCCCAGCAAACCACCTTCTGAAAACCCAAGACAACCACCTTCTCTATCAGGACTTAAAACATCATCAGACACTGCGCTCTCCTCTAAAACATTCGGTGATGCTTTTTCCAATGCTGCAGCTCCAGCAGGTAAATACGGCAGAGGTTCCAACATTGCCAAATATTCAGCAACAAGAGCAGCTGAATGTACAAGACACATCCCTGCCTCGCAATGGTTACCACGCTCCATATGTTTCTGTGCCATGTTCGCCAACCAAGTTAGTCGCAAATCAGGCGAGTTTTGATATCCTTTGGCAATACGATACATAAGATCGAGAAGCATTTCGGGATCTTCTTGGAATTCTTTCATTTTAACAGTGTCAGAAAGAATCATATGCAGATTAAAGACAAGATCCCGGACTTGTTCAGGAAAACTGGTTTCTTGAAGTTCAGCATCACGTTCACCATATTCCAGAATAGTTTTTAAAGAACGTCGCAGAGAATCATCGCTGAAAGTAGCTGAAGTTCCCACAAGTGAGCTCAGAGACATTGTTACTTGCATTTTAATGCGCGCAAAATTCTGCAAACCAAGTAGCAATATAAATAAAGTGAAGATGTTTAATTACCTATTACACCTACATTTCCTATTTGAAATGTTTGCCTCATGAGTAAGTACAAAGAAGCTGCAGCTTGAGACCGTACAGAGGCAATGTGAGAACCGCAATGTTTCAGCAGCAAAAGACATAAATCTGCGCAATGGTCGCTTTCTTCGTCAAATAACGCACTGTGAAACTAAAAATATTAACGTATAATAAATTATTTTTTTGTTCCTAAAATTTAATTTTCTTGTGAGACTTACTTTATAAACTAAACTTCTCTGCGAAGCAAACATATGCGGCAAAACGGTAGTACTTTGATTCTTGGCCAAAGCATGAAGCAATACTGTCAACGCCAATCCCACTAAATGTTGCTGGTTGTCCCATTGTGCTACAGTAGCAACACATTTCTCCAACGTATCCAAAACAATGAAAGAAGCCTCGGTAGCCAAATGCCCCTCTAGATGAATATCAATAGACATATCTTCTCTAGGACGTTCAGAATTCTCTGAAGGACGATAAGTCATTTGCTCCTTGCGCCAACGTACTTTGTCAGAAGTAACAGAAGACGATGACGATGTATTCTGCGCTTTGCGTCTTTGCATCATCTCTCTAGCAGATCCTTGACCAAGAATCATATCCTCTAGACGACTTTTCACGTCCTGAGTCACCTGTGCATGCGCATAACCAGACGGTTGATGGCTTCTTCTACGAGGTTTATATTCAAAGCAAGATGTGCAAGCGTCAAGTAGATGGAACAAGGTTGCCATGCGATTTATAGAGAGTTCTCCTAACCAGT
This sequence comes from Lissagria laeviuscula, assembly GCA_030264695.1. Lineage (NCBI taxonomy): Eukaryota > Metazoa > Arthropoda > Insecta > Coleoptera > Staphylinidae > Lissagria > Lissagria laeviuscula. The sequence goes on from JARJDU010002763.1 coordinate 4,677, forward strand.
GACTTAAAGATTCAGTTTCGACATTCTTTAAGACCCACAAAACGCAGAGAAGAAGCTGACGTGTTACATCTGCGGATACTGTTGTTTTGCGGTTTTGTATCTAAAAATAAAAATAAAATTAAATGTATGTAAAACAATACTGACATGTCATATATCTGTTGCTAAAAAGACAAAAATTATTTTCATTACCGTTTGGAATCCATCACAAGTTGCGGGAGCAACTAAAGCACCAGCAATAGCTAAAGCAACCGCATGATTGATGTTAGTGCTTTGAGGATCTTCAATATAACGATCGTTCTTATCGGATGTAAATTGGTAAAGGATAGGAAGCACATCCATTGCCACTGATAAGAGCGGAAGGTAAAGGGCTGCCACACGACGCCGAGCTTCCGAAGAGATATACCGAGGATCATTATCGTGCCATGATAATAATGATCTGATAGTGTCAACAGCCTTTGCATGCAAATTCGGGTTGCTGAAATAGAATTTTATACTTATCGTCTAAATAGTTCGAATAATATTGATCATAATTATAAGGAATTGAAGAAAAACTTACTGCATTTCCAAAAGAACCGTAGCCAAATCAGTCAATACCAACCCAGTCAAATAATGATGTTGTCTATACTCGGAGGACAATTCCGCAAAAGTACTAACCCGTTCCTGACTAGCTGGTGGTCCCGAAAGAAAAGAATTTTGACTTGTTGAACTGGTCACACTCGGACTGGGCGAAACACTCGCCCCCGATGTCATAAATGGTGTAGCAAAAGGTAAATTTAAAGGCACATAATGTTCATGACTACAGACAATCCTGACGCATTCCACCTTCAAGCTAAATAGCATCGCAGGGTCCTGCATTGATGATATCTTCGCTTGAACTTGTTTAGTGTATGTTCTCAGCAATTGCATGACAAATCCACGATCAACAATGGAGAAAAGATCGAAGAAGAAAAAAGCCAAACCGGCATTGAGTTTATGAGCTCGGCGAATATCTCCATTCGAATGCGAGATAATATCTGATGTGACACAATTTACAAGGTGGATAATATCATCAAGAAATGGCGGTGAAAAGCGCAGTCTTCTCGGAGAATCTAAGCTCCCCAAATGTGCGAGATGTTCAATCATGCTCTTTATGATAAGATCAAAGAGGAACCAAGCATTTTGCATGCTTAAATCTCGAGAACGTCCAACACAAATTCCCCATTGAACTGCTAATTCTTCGTGGAGAATTCGCTGACAGGAGTTTACGAACGATGGATGTTCAGAGTTTGGGCCCCGCATACTGGCCACACGATCAATTCCTCGAGGAGAAAGTTGTTGGCTTATTTCCAGATCTGGATTAGACGAGCTTCTTGTAAGGGCATTCTCGTAGGTTGGAGAATTTTGTGAACTTGTACACATTGCGTGTGGAATACGACATTCATATTGAATATATGTTGATAAAAGTGCATTTCTCCCGTGATGGTCTGTCTGAAGATCTTGAAGCATCTAAATATCACAAATCACAATATTTATAGGAAAAGGTAGAAATTATCTGGATAGAATAATTTTCTTACCTGGACACTGTCTAAAAGTAGACACAGAGCTTCAAAGGCAGTATGGGCAATGTTTAAAGTCTCCCCGGCAAGTCTTGGAGGTTGAATAAGAAGCTGAATAATTGTATCAAAAATCAAAGGAAGATTTTGAATAATCGATTCGGGTTTGGCACCGGCAAGGCCACTCATGGAAGCACGGAGTTCCTGTGCAAGACCAGCTTCACCGAGACGTGAAGGGATGTTTCCAGTATGGACACAATCATAAGCTGCAAGAAATCGTTCTACGGGTGGGTCATGTGTATGTACTGAGGAAACTGTATCCAGGCACACGGTGAAAAGGCCTTTGTGACTATCTAGCCATTTTGTTCCTGGTAGGCAGACATCAGCAGGAATATAACTGTAATTTAGTGGAGGTGGTTCTAGCATTACTGGGAGACAAAATTCACCGGAGACTAGACGTCCATCCCTGAGTAATGGTAACCACTGCAAGAAAAATAGTATATATTTAATTATAATGTCATTAACCAAAAAAAATGTTTACTTACAGTATAGCCAACTGGCGTATCTACTTGAGTCTGTTCCACTTTCTTTTGACAAGAAATATGATAAAAAGTAAACAGAAGATGATGATTATCAGCCAAAGCATTAGGCAACTTCATTTTTATCTCATCATAGAAGACTGGAGTTTTGCTATGATAGGTAACTGCGGTAAAAACTTCATTTGTAAACTCTGGACAACTGCTCTTCCCGAATATATTCGGCAATGCATGTTGTTCACCCTCCCCAGCCATTAGTTGCACCCTTACGGCTAAATTTCTAGCCGATCCGGTCCTACTCGAGAAGTTCAACTCTTTAGGACTGACAAATAATAAGTTCCGGTATATATAATGCGGATTCAGTAACTGTTTCACAGGAAACTCCAACAGTTCCTTAATTGGCCTTACATTATCGTCAACATAAGGATGTATCTTTTCTAATTCTGTTGTAAGAGAATGTTTTACTTCGGAAGGGCAAGGCATAATCTCCAGACGTAACGTAGCTGGAATACATTTCATTTTCTTAATGATAAGATTCGGTCGTTTAAGTTCATGAAGAAATTTATATAAATCATCGTCTTTAAGCTTTTCGAATTCTTGTTTAAAGAAAGATGATACTGTGAGAGTAATCGGTCGAAAATTGTCGAGACTGTTGGCTAGATGATCTGGTGACCAGGATCTGCGTTTTTCCCTGCGTTCTAAGGACCCTCTGCGAGTTAAAGTCCCCATGTCTTGGGCCCGTCTGCGAAGTTGTTCTAGCCCTCCACTAGCTGTTTTGCGATCAAGAGAATTAGTGCTACTATTGGAACCAGTACTTTCGCGGTCTGGATCATTCACTCCTCCATTGATTACATTCATTAAGTAAATTGCTGTCCAGGCAAAAGCTTGTCGATATTTTCCAAGTCGTTCGCATGTTGCTACTGCGTTTGCTTTGATTTTATCGCGATTCTATAAAAATATATTGTAAAATTAGAACAAAATATTAACATTATAATGAGCATGGTTGTCTTACTCTATCATCCTTTAAATAAGGCTCAATGCACTCATTTAAATCTCCCTGAAGTACTTTTTCCAAACGAATGACAAGAAACAGGTCAGGAGAAGGCTGAGTTATATCAAAAATGCAACCTCGAGCTAAAGTGCTAGTGTCACTATGTGTAATGTGATCATCAAGCATCCTCTTTAAACCTTCTTTGTTCAGGTCAAAGTAAAAAGTTTCAGATACTTTTTTGCGTTCTTTGGCGTCATATAATGCAAGGGAAGCAAACAATGGCTCAACTTCCAGTTCAAGACTTGAAATAAAGTCATTACATTTTAAAGATTTACATGACTTTTAAGAAAATTGTTTAGAAATTTAGATATTAAATGTATATCTTACTTCATTTGTAAACATTTTACTAAAATCCTATGTCCAATATGCTCCATTGGGGATGCAGCAGCCATTCGACGTTCCACCGGCTCTTCATCACTCGGACTTTGAGGATACAGTGACATTAAAGCCTCTTGCCGTTCAACCTGTCTTCTACTTTCATTTAACTGGTCCAGAGCTTCCGGCGCAGAATGCTCTAAGATTTCTGGTATAAGCGGATCGCCGGCTGAGTGTCGAAGATCTAAGGAAGCCCAGGAATTTCTTGGTGTAAGAGTTTCGCTGCATGATGAACTAATGGAAATAACACTTTGTCTACTGCTGCCTGGTGGTGATGTTAAATCTAAACCAATAAAATATATCTTATAAATAAAACCTCCATTTTCTAATCTTAAAAAAGTGTATTTAACATTTTTAAAACTTACCAAATTCTGAACTCACTTCTGATAAAGTAGGTTGAAAGTCTACTTCAAATTCTTGTTTAGGACTTGAATGTAAACCCTTTGGAATATTGTGCCTTGATCCATAGCTGCTACTTAAATTTCTTTGTTGATACTTAACAACTTGCCAATCAGATGTATAGCATGCAACACAAGCTTGGACATGAGGTGGTAGGCTTTCTCTAAAAATGTTATAAAAATATATATGCTTTATAGTACAAAGCTGATAAATGACTCACATTTTCTCTTCTGGTATAATTGATCTTAATGTTCTTATAGGTCTTTCGATAATATCAACACTAACATCACCCAAAGGAATATCTAAAATGCCTCTTAATGGATCTCTGTCTATTAATAATTGATATTGCGATAAGAAATCTTCATATTCTATTGGCTCAATCACATCAGAAGTCCAATTCTAAAATAGTATCAAACAAAAATTAGCTACTAGCAGCACCTAGCAGTAAACATAGTGTTTTTGTTTATATTTGAAATGAAAACAAATAAATTGATCTAATACATACAGTTGAAGATGAAGGTGATAACAAGCTGCATTTAGCAGCATGACAAGCCACATTTCGTCGCACGTCTGCTGCATGAGCTCTAAAAACATACAATTAAATTAATCACGTATCAATTGATTATATTATAGGATAATTACTTGGATAATTTCTGTGTGAACGCCCTTTGAGTGGACGCCATTTTCAAACAATCGCAAAGAGCTCGACAAAATAATGAATTGGCTTCATGCACAGCTTAAGTTGTCAACTTTACGTCAATGCAGATATGCAAATAGTTAGTATATGAAGAAATTAAACGTTATGATAGTGAGAATAAAATAAATTTAGAAAGCATAAGCATTTATAGTGTAAAAGATATGTTTATCGGATGGATGCATAACATATTTGAAATGAAATAAACTTTTAGCGCTTTTAGGCTTCGACCTTCAGCTTCAGCCTTGCTTGACAGTTGTTAACATACGTCAATAACATAACCAAATTTTGTTATCATTTTATATCTTGTATATTTACATGCATAATTCTTTAATTAGTTAAGAAATACTGAAAATAACTTTATGTGTTCATCTCTAGTGTTATCGCATTAATCGCGACAGTCTATGAATTCATTAATCTATTTCAAGTTTTAAATAATTTCAAGAAATTGAAATATGATCTAAAATTGTTTAATATTCTAAATTATAATAATCAGAAGAGTTGCTTTATACTATGGAACCACGAGGAGAACGAGAGTCTGAATTACAACAATTAGTATCATCTGATGGTGATAATGAAGACAGTATTGTGCAGGATGATACTGATAATACCATCACCGAAATAAAAGTGACTTCTCCAGTTAGAAGCAATAAGGTATACTTTTAATACTTGATAAATTGAAATATTAGATATTTATGTATATATTATTATATAAGTACTGAATAATATTAAAATATGGTTTTGTTATAGATTTCTTCCTCTGGAAACACAAGTCGTAGCTCAGCATCTAAACAGAAAAACATTAACAAAAAGAGTACAAATACTACTAACTCTAGCATATTATTTGTCAATGAACGACAGCGTGCTGCTAAGGAACCTCCAAAGATTTCAATTTCGGCAAGACCAAGACACATTCATAAAGGTAACTTATTTATTACATTAAGAATTAGTTAAGTTATTTCAGATGGTAATGAATTCCATATACATATACAAATTTTAGTTAATATATTATTACAATTATATATTTTACTAGATATGTTTCAAGGTAAATGTTTATATTTTTATTACCCTGTGTTTAATTAATTTTATGTTAATTACACTTATTTTATTCTTTTCTTTTTGATTTTGCATGTCACTTAAAAAAAAACTATAGACCCACCACCACACAAACCTGTGCACCATCATTCATTTTTATCTGAAGTTCCCGATGTACGACACATGGAGCGAGCTCTTCTTGGGCTTCTCGCCGATTTCCATTCTGGAAAATTACGAGCCTTTGCTAGCGGTTGCACCATGGAGCAAATGACAAATATTCGTGAACAACAGGA
>JARJDU010002833.1:0-12560 GCA_030264695.1 Lissagria laeviuscula
GAATACCAAATAATTAAGATATAAGAAAAGAATTGGAAATAGAGCCAACACTGAAATTCATAAAAATGGGCAACTGTGATGGTAGAGACACATTCACAGAATGAAAGAAGAACGACAACCAAAACTTGTGTGGGAAGCAAAATTCGAGAAGATTAGACGAGGAATACCAAAGAAAACATGGAACGATACAATATAAGAGATACTAACAAAACTGACCAGAGACGCAGGGAAGATTTAGAAAAGAAAGAGGGACCAGTGACCAAATAGTTACTCAAGAGAGAATGTAATTGGTATGAAAGAGAGAATGTAAAGGTGTTTGTAGAGCTGATACCTTGCCCAGGAATAAACTAATTGAATGCATGAGAAGAGTGTGAGGAGTTGGTGAACTGGGTGAGAATGGTATATATTGACGAGTGGGGGAAAGCAAGAGAGATGGCTGAACCATTTAGGGGGAGTGTGGGAGTAAGACAGGGATGTTAGCTTTCCAATCTTCTTTAACATTTACACTAGTGAGTTAAAGAAGATGTTGAGGAGGAGCGAGGCGGGGGGTATCAGAGGGGAAGAAAATGTGGATGTAGCATACGCGTATGATGTGGTGTTAATGGTGAAAGACAAAAGTGGAATGGAAAGAAATTAAGAAAGGCTGAAAGGTTATTCGAGAGGCGAGACTTGAGTGTAAATGTAAAAAAAAAGAACTAAATTCATGATCTACAGGAAGGGGGGAATGCTAGTAAAGAAGGGTGAATGGTTGGAACAGGTGGATACAATTAAGTATTTATGTTGATGTATGGAATGGCGTCCGAATGATTGGGAGGAGTTAGAAGATGTAGAGTCAGAGGGATGGAGGTGATGCTGCAGGAATGGCAGCAGTTGTTAAGAGAAAATTGATACAAATTTCAGTACTCAGTGGCAGGTGAATGGGAGGTCGACCGAGGTATTTTGGGTGCAGAGCGCTGGAGGTTGTAAAGAAGGAAACAATGGCCAGATCGAGAAAGAAAATTACGCAAGCCCGGAAAGAATGGAAAAATTGTATAGACAAAAATTTATAGAATTTACATAAATAAAACAACAAAAACAAGTGCACTCAAGAGAGTAGAAAGTGTAAGGACTTATTTGACAATTTAAGAAAATCAACCAGATTTTAGCAAAGAAAACAGATAATCATGTTAATTGTGCAACTTACATGTAGGAGCCTGAGAACTTATTGATGATGCAATATTATTTGCAATAATGTAATAAGGTTGTACTGGCTGAAGAGGTACATTTGTAAAAGTCATACTTGTTGCCCTGGCATTACTAGATGAGGTAATAGACTTGGTAATTTTGTTTTTAATTCGTTTGGCAGCTACTTTTTTCTTTCCATTTTGTACTTTTGCTGGTAAGGCTTTAGATCTCACTTTTGCTTTGACCTTTTGATTATTATCACTTTCCTTATTTTCTTCTAAAAAAATAAAATAAAACTATTAAAATTTAACAAAGTTATTTATATAAATTGCTTACTCTGTGCTTCAAACTTATTAATTTCATCAGCCTTTTCAACTGTAATTTTTCCTGACCATTTTTTGGGTTTTCCAATAGAAATCTGCCTTCCACATTCAGTTGGTATAGAAATCTTGGCTTCCTTAAGAAGGCTTGCAAGTTGCTCATTTCTGGACGTTAAATGATTCACTTGTTTTTGCAATTCAGTAATCTCTCCACCTTAATTGTTAAATAAATCATATAAATATTATTTCTATAACATATAAGCAAATCAATAATTAATAATTAAAAGTATACTTACCTTGGAGTTTATTATTATCTGCATTTGAACTTAAAGAATCATTGAGTTTTGTTTTTAATTTAAATATGTAATCAGCAGACTTTGATAATATATCCAGTTTTGAGATGGTTGCTGATGGATCATATGAAGGCAATAACTTAGCAAGTACATTAAAGGATTCATTCAGTCGGTCTCTTCTTTCTTTTTCCCATTTTTTACATTTAGTATTTCGCTTGCTGGAAATGTAAATAAACATGTAAAGGTTATGTTTTATTATTTAAGCTTTTTACCTTTTATCAGCAGTCATATTGTTACCCTACAATAATTATAGGTCATTGTTGTTGTTTCATTGCCCGCGGTAACTAATTTATTGGTTTTTAACCATTTAGCCAATTTAAACATTTTATATTTGTAGTAACTGCCTTATTGGCTATATGAACAATGGCATTCCATAAATTATCCCCACCACATAATTAATAAAATATTATTTGACAGATTTTTGTTGCCTTTCATTGCATGTAATTAATTAAATTGGAAAGTTTATAAATGTAGCATTATTAAAAAAATATTAAGAAATTTCATTAATTGTCATTTTTAAAGTAATCAGCTGTTTGGCTTTTACTTGTGACTTTATTTTATTTAAATAATTTGCTATTCAGTTTTGTAAGAATCGATTATATAAATTTAAAAAAATAGGCATTATAAACATGAAATAAATAAGAATTAGTCAAATTATAAATACAATTATTCATGTATATTATAACATTTTTGTATATTTGGTTGCCTGTATTGTTTACCTTTTATAATCAATTTAGGTTGTAGATACTTTCCCGATCTCGATGAAATTTCGCAGATTATTGTAATTAACTTAAATTATTATGTTATTAATCAAATTGCGCTTTTCTCATAATAATAGGAGGTTCACATCTGGAAGTCTAACAGACGCGTTCTGCCACCAGGTTTGATTAATAGTTAATTATTTGCCAAATTTCATTGAAATCGGAGAAGAATCCACAATCTAACTTGATTTTAAACTCAAACCTTGAACTTTTTGTAGATAATTCTTCAAATAAGGCAAATTAGTATATAACATAAAAATTAAATCTTTAATCTGAATGAAATTTAAAAATAAAACAATTAACATTTCTTTCTTATACCAAAAGATTTATTTCAACATTATACCTATACCAATACAATAATGCTTAGATAAATCTAGTAGTTCCTGCAAATAATAAATCAAAATTAGTCCAAAATCTTAATAAATAATTTTTTATCATTATACATACTTGGAAAGAACTCCATCCTTCTTAGTTAACCTAACAATACAATCATCAGATTCACCCATTCGACGGATAGCTCCACACAAAGCATAGCTCTTGATTTTGTCAGTCATGCGACCAGTTGTAGGGTGTACCTCTACCAAACTGATTTGGATAGAGGCATGATCTTTAGCATGAATGATTCTGTTGCTAGCAGAACTGTAAACAAGCAAACAATAAAATTACCTGATTGACAAACTAAATATTGCATTGCGTGTAAACACGTGTTGAGGTTATCTACATACCATTTCCTGGGGCAGTACAAGTCAACGAATTCTCCAGCGTCGTTCTCCATTGTAACAATAGGTTTAGTGCTAAAAGAAGTAGTTGTAGTTAGTTGGATAGTTTAAATTAAAATTATGATGCAGATAAAACATACATTTTATTTAGGTAGAGCACACGAGGCTACACGCGCAAAATGGCAGACGTGAAAAGGAAGTTTTTGAGAATGCCGTTCATCAACTCTGGCGCTTTTGTTATATAGACAACCAAATGATCAAAAGAAGCATAGTATACAAGTTACTTTGCAATTTTAAAACATTAAAATTAAAAATTTTTAAAAGTTAAAACCATTTCTGCTTATTTAATAATATTCAATTTACTATATTTACGGTAAATTTAAATTTAATATAATAATGTAATTTAATATATAATATTTGAACAAAATTTGCAAATGTTAGAGCAATGTGTATGCAACCTTAGACTGCGATAAACTTTTGAATGTTGTCCGAATGATTTAAATATAGCAACGTGGAATCAATGCGGAATCAATAAGTGTGTTAATTGCCTTACGATAGTTTTTCAAACGATCGCGTTTTCTTTTATTTATAGCCTAGCCATGGTTAACTATTGTACCCGGCACCAAGTGAACGTTTCGAGCGTTGTGATGGTGGGATTCTGGTGAAACTTGTCCGCATCGCAATCACAAGCAAGAGGAGCAAAGCATGCAGGAATGAATAGCGCATTAGCTGTCATGCGCTACGGCGCTTTTCGATTGTAAAGAACGTGCCGTGCGCTTGTGAAAGGCAACAGCAGGAGCAGCAGGAAAAGCAAGCAATCGTAGCGCTAATATACGCGCATAGCGCGTTGCGGCGCGCAGCGACTTGCGAGCACAGCTCGATAATATTTACTCCGGGCCAAAGCGTGTCCTCGAGCGCTACGAAAATCCTGCTGCTGTTGTGAACATCTTCGCTAAATGTGTTGTTGATTGATTAATAGATTTTATCATTAATTTATCTTAAAAAAAATTGTGCTGGTGTTAATTGTTCTAATGTGATTACATCACAGTCTACATCATGTCTATGAAGGTAAAAAACGATTGTATTTGTTTGACCAAGTTTTATGAGTTTTCCACGTTAGAGTTTTGTATGTAGTTTACTTTACTGTCTCAACACGATACGACGTAGGTATTATAGGCATTTAAATAATATCACAATTATCATTTACATACATCTATAATTAATGTAAATGTTGATCGTGATTATGACTTTGCGAATTTATTTTTAGAAGATGTTGGTAACTATATGAACGCAATAAATAAATATCTACTACAAACGAATCTTTATCTATATTTTTGCTAAATGGTTTTAAACACTTTTTTTGTTAATATACTTTAATAACTTATATAACTTACTTACTCATTAATAAAATAAGGTATTAGTACTTCATAATAATTGTTTAAAATTATTTTTTTTGATACATTTTCTTCTGGTTATAATATTTCTAAAAGAATGCTACGTAATTCAACTTAGATAAAATATTTATCGAGATTTAAAAACTAGTTCTAGACAACAAGGTCGAACACCGTTTGACAACAAGTGCTTCTCAAGAAGTCAACGGCTAAGCAAGTTGTTTTTATTGTTGATACCGCTAATTGAAGAAAAACAGATACGTGTAAAATTTGATTGATTCTATTAAAATCGCAATAATACCGATTTAAGTTTGAAAATTATTCTTCGAATATTAGTTTTCTGCGTAATTTGAGAGTATCCTGTATGAACTGTTATTCTAATCCCGATGCGTGATATTTGCATTTATGATGTAATATTTTCAAATCGGAAAGGAGAACGAAGTGATGTTGAGAATAAGAATTTGAAAGGTCATGCGGCGTGTGGTGAGTAAGGTGTGCACGGTAATTTCAGCTTGTAAACAAATAACTTAAAAGATTTATTTATTATTGGTACTACTTTTATTTTATAATATAATTAAAAATATAATGGGAATATAGACAAATGATAATTTATATATAAATAAGCGGTGATTTTTATTGATTTTATAAAAAAAAATCCAAATTTGTGACTTCGTGTGACTTGTGTGATTGTTAAGGAGCCTGATTCATCTTTATCTTTTCTTCTATCGCGGAATTAACTAACCTAGAATGAGATTTCGATTTGCATAAAACAAAAAAATCGAAATACAAATTAGTAACATACCTAATTCTTTTTTACTCGGTCTTTAGACATTTCTTTTTTCCGACGGTCCAAAATTTGGTAAAAATGCGACATCGTGCATAGTTTCACCTTTGTAGGGTGATGCTTCTCAATGTAACGATGCAGCAGTTTCCCATGCTTTCAGCATTTCCACTTCACTCGTTATGCGAAACATTGCTCATTAGGCGTGTCATTTAAAAAAATTGCTTGTCATTGGAATTGCTCGTTATGCGAGGTGCTCGTTAAGCGAAGTTTTACTGTACAATTAAATATATGCTACAGGTAACAGATTTTTATTTCTAGAGTGGGGGAGAGTAGTGCTGAGAGAAAAGATCTTAACCGCACTGGGTACCAAAATCCACTAGCAGAGGTGGTTTTAGATAGGGGAGGTCCGCCTCGGGTATCACTTGGTTTTGTGGTGCTAAATGGGGTGTGTTGGGGTGTTGGAAAAGAATTACTGGGGCGTAAACTTAATGGAAGTATAATTTATTTATATCATTTCTTTCTAGAAGGGATTACTAAGGCGATAGTGAAAGAAACTAATTATAAAAAAATTGATTATCAGGATAGATTTTCTTATTCCACAGGATATAACCTTAAATGATTCACTGTCTTCAACTTGCCTCATTCTAGAGGCTAATACAGTTTTTTCAATTTATTGTTATGAAATGCCTTAGATTTGCAAATACAATGATTAACAATTTAGAAGAAAAAAAAAGAAAAAATTTTAATAAATTTACATTCGAAGAATAAAAATAAAAATTACACATTGCTTTGTATGCTAAAACTATTCTAAAACGTGATATCAGTGAGTAAAAGTAAGTACTTGAAAGCAACGCTTTGGCGGTAATTGAAAGAATTCAAAAGGAAATAGCCCTTTGTCGATTTAACGAATATATATATTCAGTATGATCTATCGGTTACAGAGCTAAAGATGCAAGAAAAATATTAAGTACAAGATAATGTTGCTAAAATTAAAGAATAGAGAGAAATAAGTTTCTTTCTATCTGATAGGTGACTTCGGCTTATGGACGTAAAATTCTTCAATCGTGCGATTTCATGTCTTTCCCGAACACCTATGCAAAGTAAATTTTTACTTTTTAACTTCTTGAGCAATCCGCAATACAATTTACAACTAAGAACGCAAATTGTTTATTTCTCATCAATTAAGTTTTCAGTTACACAATCTTTACATCTAGATAGAAATAGAACAAAAGACAATTTAGAACTATTGCAAACAGGATGTAAAAAGTTAAAACTGAATTAATTCGTGAGCGTAGTATAAAATTGTACAAATTACTGAAATCGAAAGTGTTTTTATATTCATGATGAAATAACAACAGCAATTTAAAGTAAAAACTCAAATAATGTTTTGTTTTATATATTTATAAAATATAAGTATATTTAATAATTATTGTCTTAATTATTGTTTTTATAGAAAGAATCTCCATCAGATATTCAGCTGCATTTGGCAGCAATGAAGGGCGATCTCACAACATTACGAAAAATTATTGACAGCGGAAAAGTGCACGTTGATTCCCGTGATAAGGTAAATTATTTCGAATTATATCTGCAATTGTTGTTTGTTTTTGCATTAAAATCCGTATTTAAAATTTTACAATGCACGGAATTTATTTTCAAATAACAATGAACAAAAAACAATAATTAAATAACATATGCTTTCAAAGCACCGCGCGTCACAGTTTCTGCAAAAAAAAAGGAAAACCGTAACAAGAATTGAGACTAGAATAGATAATAAAATGCAGTTGAATGCAAAAGTTTTAAACAATCGGAGCAAGAAAATTTATTTAGATAATGTAGATGTACGTATTTCTAAAAAACGACGGATTTATGTTTATTTTTCTGTTAATTATTTAACTAAAGAAGAAAAAAGTAGTAACAATTTAATGTATCCTTCACTTAACGCGCAGCATATTGTATTCTTTCGGTTGCCTGTAAAGTTTTTGGTAACTTGGTGCAGTTTAAATTACGATTCACAGTTTACATTCATAGCTAGAAATTCAAAAATCATTAATACAAAGAATAATTAATACCTTTGCATTAAATAATACTCTCGCAAAAACCATCCAACCGTCAATAGTTTTCTTTTTCATGTATATGGAAAAGACATTTACATTTATATCTATATGTACCTATAATCACATAATAAAATAGTTTAAATTATATTCCAGCTTGTAAAAATTTCTACTAACATAATTTAAACAGTAATCAAAGGAGAAGAAAGAAAGAAACAAAAAAAAACGTATTCACACTTTTTGCAACGCTTTTAGTATATTATTACCCACAGTAAATAGCCTACAGCTACGCTTTAACTAGTTATGACAAGTTTACGCTTTTCCTAATAAACCAGAATTACCTCTTTCTTTATTCATGGATTTTTTGAAATTCTAATTTTAGGAAAGCACGACGCCGTTAATCTTGGCTGCGGCTAATGGTCACTATGAATGCGTCAAAGAACTACTGGAACAAGGCTCGGATCCATCCGCACGCAGAGTCGTAAGTAAAAAATATGCATAAAATAAACACAAAGCAAGAAACGAATAACTATACAGAGGAACGAACCGTTCATCTAAAGAATCTCTAACGAAGCAAAACGCCAGTTAGAGATTAACAGACAAAACGCTATGCAAATAGCTGTATTAATACTAATGCACACAAAGTTTGTAGTTAATCAAGATCTTTTTTGAATATAATAAACTTGTTGACAGGGGCGGATTAATAACTTTGGTTGCGTGTATATAAACAGTTTGAAAATTTGTCTAGAGGAATTGTAAAGGCATCACCATGAATTTAAAAAATTAAAACAGTAAGGAAATAGTACAGTAAAAAACTGCTCCAATCCTAAATTTCCTAAAACTAGTCAGAGGAAGATAAAACGCGATTTTGCGACGATGAGCGTTTTTAAGATCCGGAAAGTTTGTTTATAGTGAACATATTTGATCAAGTATTGGGCATGAACTAAAACCCTTTTCTCTCCCAATGGATGAAATTATTTCCAGTTTCAGTGTTATGCAACCTACCACTTTGCAAAATTTTCGGTTTATTTTTGGAGACGAAATAGAGAAGTCTTCGTGTATTAAAGAACTTGCTGATTTGTTAATAATAAGCAATCATTTTAAGTCATGCAGCTTTCCTGAAGTATGCTCTGCATTAATGTTATTTGTTACAATTCCTGTGACTACAGTTAGTACTTAATGATTATTTTCGAAATTAAAACTAATAAAAACTTATTTAAGGAACTCGATGGGACAAGGCACGCTACGTAACGATTATAGACGTCTATCAGACGTCCTAGAGATATACATCAATATCATAAACTATTGGCTATAAATTTGGCAGTCCGAGGGACGTCCATATCTCGCAAATGCTATATGGATTTCTTCTAGAGTTCTAATGCAAAGTTTCAGAACATTTAAACTTTTGCTTAATTTTCTATAAATATTTCATGCTCCGTGTCTGAAAAGAGCTGATCCTTGCCGATGTTTAAATCCGTCACTGCTTGTCGAGCATCATTAATTCCTTAGTTTCTTCTCCTCATTAATTAGCCACGTAAAGTATTTACATCAATTGAATTGAAAAGTTAATTTCTAGTAATTTTATAATTACCACAAACTGCACATTAAGTGCTGCGCGCTCGACTCGGATAATGTAGTGCTAATGCCTGTGGCATAAGAAAATTTAAAAAGGAAGAAGTTGTTTAATTTGATTTGATTAAGAGATCATTGCATGTATTCTAGACACTCACCTTTCTGTGCTTTATAGACTGGTACAACCGCATTATTCTTTGCGGCGCAAGGAGGATTCCTAGACATCGTGCAATTGTTGCTGGAGAGCGATGCACCTGTCGATTCATTAAGCGTTGTAAGTATTAGTATAATGTGAATTGTACTTTATTTCTATTTCATCAGAATTTAGCCTAGCTTAGTTTAGATTTGTATAGCTCAACGTAGGCTTAGTTTACGATCGAGTCTAACCAATTCGTTGTCGATGCAATTGTCGCGGACGTACGAGTAATACAAATGCTGGCTGGCCTTCGCGTTTGCTCTAGAAACCTGAATATTTCCTTCTTCTTGACTATGGTCGGTTTGCAGGACGGCGGAAGTCCGCTCTTCGTTGCTTGCCAATGTGGTCACATGGATGTCGTCAAAGAGTTGGTGAATAGAGGCGCTCAAGTGAATGCCCATATGAAAGTGAGTATTTTTCCAGCATTTTTTTAAAGTTATTTTGAATCTGTTGTTTACTAGGTGTTAGAAGGTAATTTGTTAGTTTTAGTTTATAACTTAATGGCTAATATTTATGAAAATAGTGCCATAATTAGTACAAAGTTATTACATCTTCTCTGCGAACTCAAGTGCGCTTACCACTAGCGCACGCACTCTTGCATAGAGAATTATCCAAGAATATGTCAGATGTGGCTTGCTGAATAACCCTATTGGGAAACCTTCTTGAATTGATGAATAAAAACATATCACAATACATACATTCTAAACACAGCCGGTCGGAGACTCGCTCTTCACAAGGCAGCAACGGAATCCTAGCGCAAAATAAGGGGCACGAGGAGCACAATCAGTTTGCAGCCTCTCATAATTGGGCTTTTGCATTCTCTTTTGGAATTTGAAGCCCATCCTGGCTTGAAAGGCCCCAGGCGTACGTCTCCTGAGTCTGTGTTTATATAAATACATTCATATTTATTATTATAGGTTGTCTCAGAAGGCCTAGTGGTAATTTTCCCAGTCAACCCTCCCTCCTTGGGAATTAACATCAATCTTTCCTAAACAATGCCCCTACTAACGGCTAATAAATTTTTTACAGATTTCAATTTCACTCTTACAGCACCCCCAAATCATTACTTTTACAGTTTTTCTATGTCAGTCTAATTTCAGGCCCGGTAAGTTAGTTTCACACCGTGACCTACGTTTATAAACCCTGATTGATCTAAAGAAGAATAAATAGTTAAATAATACTTTTTTTCTGTGGCGCTACAACCGCTGATGGGATTTGGCCTCTAACACAATTTTACCCCATTTGTTTCTCATGGGTGCCCGCTACTTCTATCTTTTTATTCCTATTTTCTTTAGATCGGGCTCTACTCAGTCCAGCCGTCTTTTCTTGGATCTTCCTATCTTGCGTTTACCCATTTGGTGGGGGCACATGCGCTCGACGTGCCCCAACCACGCAATTCGGTGAACTTGATGATGTCTTCGCCATCCATTAACCCGAGTATTTCGAGGTTCATCCTGATGCGTCATGTTTCACCCTCATTTGGAACTCATCCGAATATATTTTTATGATCTATAACGATGAATTTGAATGATATAAAGCTCTTAATGTTTATAATCCTGGACCATAACATCCAAATTCGAGCTAAAATACATTCCTTCAAATTTTTAATCTGATCCAAGTTTATTTCAGATTCAAGCCTACAGGATTCATTTGGATCTATAAAGACAAAACTCATTCATGCAAAGTAAATTTTCTTCAAAGTAAATCAATAAAATTTAAATATTTCACCGTTATCTCAATGAAAATATGACTATTATAATATTAGCTAATTGAACTGATTGAAGAACATAGACACCATCTTGGAAATCTGTTTATGAAATAGATTAATGCCTTCAATCATCAAAACCTAAACTAGACCTTGTTTCAGGATAGAGCAACTCCTTTATTTATAGCAGCGCAGAACGGTCATTACAAGATTCTGGTATTTCTGCTAGCACGAGGAGCCGCAGCTGATTCAAGACGAACAGACGGAGCAACGCCTTTATGGATAGCGGCTCAAATGGGTCACGATCACATTGTTTCTCAATTATTGAAAGCTGGAGCACGTGTGGACTCAGCTCGACATGTTAGTAGCTTATTTTTCTAGAATTACCATCCAAATGTTATAAATTTCATCAATTCTATTTAACCTTTCAGGACGGTGCAACGCCGCTATTCAAAGCAGCCCACAAAGGACACTCGCAAGTCGTGGCTGCCTTGTTGAAATATCGACCGTCCCTTGGCTTACTTCCAGTAAGATAACCCTCTGCATAAATTAATGATGAATACAACGTTTAATAATTGATATTAATGATTAATAGAATGGAGAAAGTGCTCTTCATGCAGCTGCCCTGGTCGGTTCTCTTCCAGTTTGTAAACAACTCATTGGAGCAGGAGCAGATCCACAATTGCCAAACCAGGAAGGCTTTCAACCAGCCGAATTAGCATTCAATAATAATCATGCAGCGGTTGGGGATTACATTAAGAATTCAGTTCGCAGGACTCCGAAATGACACCGACTGAAACAGATTAGTTCTTACATTACTAACGATTCAAATGCCCCTAGTACGAGTGGGTAGAGCCGCTTGGAGAATTGTTAATGTTTAATTATCGAATAACCATATCAGTATATATGGATAATTACTATGGCAATTGTTCTTGTTTTGTTACATGGTAAAAGATACGTGAATTTTTCTAGGATTTATATAAATGGAATAAAAGGGATAAAGGAATCATCAAAGTATTGACTGACTGAGTGCCAAATTTTGGGTTCTTGTAAATTTGATTAATGTTAAACTTGAATGTAATTTTGACTCGTTGTTATGATTTGTAAATAATTATTTAAAAAAATTATTATTTAGGCACCGTTGAAACAGACTGTGCCTTATACTGAAAAGAATTTATACCATTTCGTACATTTGAGAAGTGTATATGCAATTATGTTTTTGTTTATATAGATTTAATTGAAATAAATATATAATGACTTGTTATCTATATACTTAATATTAATGTAAATGGTAATTCAATCTGTAAAATGATGAATTATAGACTGTTAGATTTATAAGAGCTGAGTACCTTAACTTATTTAATGTTTAATGAGAACTTCATAATATTTACAACAAATGGAGAGGGAGTCATAAGTAATGATGTCACTAGGAGGTGCGGACCGTACCGGGTGACATCAAAATGCAAAATATCACCTGTCTACGATTCTATGTATATTCTTATGCATTTGCATTCAGATTGTTGTTTGTTCCGCTTTTTTTAGCT
>JARJDU010002842.1:0-12873 GCA_030264695.1 Lissagria laeviuscula
TGTTAAATCATTCTTCCTTTAATACAGTGAAACCTAGCATAATTCGTTCCGGAGACTAAGTCGTAATGCGAAACTCTCGTTAAGCGAAACACTAATGACTTCCGCTTTATACGATTCTGTATTACATTTAGTTGAACCATCATTACATCACGGTTCTTATGCCAAATCTAAGCTTAGGCATTTTTTATGCGGTATGGGTTTAGCACTAAGCCCATTATGAACAAACACCCTTTATTTTTTTCACTTGGCGCTAAGATTTTCAAATAATTTATTATGTTGCAACGCCTTCCAGTTTTATAATATGGCTGGGTACACAGAAAGTTATGAAAATTTATTAGGAGCAGATTTAATATGCAGAAATAAACATTCTATCAATTGTATAACTGAATGAAAATAGCAAAAACAAAAGAAAACAGTAGAAGTATTATGAGACATGTCTTTGCCGACGTTCCAAAATTTGATAAAAAAGCGATACCGCTTATCATTGAATAAATTTGAACAGTTTCCCATGCTTTCAGCATTTCCACGTCACTCGTTATGCGAAATCGTTAATCGGGTCATTTTTGCTCGTTAGGCGAGGTTCCAATGTATAGTCAATCTCTGATTATATTAAAATAATTTTAGTGGTTAATACTTTCAACTCCATGACTTTTTATTATAAATGCAAAGCAAATGCAACATTTCCATTACTTAAAAATGAAATTACATGTTAAATCATATTATTCCTTAAATAATCTGGTTCTTTCTCTAAATGAGTATTCAGAAATTCTTCTACAGAATCTGTGTTCCATTTTTCTATAGCAACAGTTTCTTTCAAATGCCCATCTTTATTGAAAAGCTTTATTATGGGATCTAAACCTCTGACATATTTAATCTGTAGATTTGAGAATTTACTAGGTTTATCACTTTTGATAAAAGCTTGGATTTGAGGGTATGCACCAAATTTACATGTGCAAACTTCAAGCACAGCTTTAGCATAAACTTTATTGCTTTGCGATGATTCATCATGATGGCAACATTCCTTACAATGATCTCTAATAAAATAATAAATATTAGTACATATTTCATAAAGCCTGTATGATTATGAACTAATATTACTTACTTAAGAATATCTAAATCAAACTTTGTAAGTTGTTCACATGATGGACATAGTAAATTTGCTTTGTTGAACCCTAAAGCCCAACAATCTTCAGTACTGAATTCACTGTTCACATTTAATATGCAAAATGCCTAAAATTATTATTGTAAGGATAATATATAATTCATATGGATTTATACATGAGTAGGACTTACCACCAAAAACAAAGAAACAATCAAGTATGTTGCTGAGTACATATTTTACGAAGAATGGAATAGGTTAATATTATATAATGCTTTGCATATACAAAGGATAAATGGAAATAATGTTAAAAAATATCAGATCAAGCAATTTAAAAATTTCGAGAAGATAACTTTTATAAGACGATAAACTTTTATATATTTACTTATTATGATCATAAAATGATGTATATAGAGCAGTAGCAGGAAGGGTTGCCAGCTGATTTAATTTTTAGGAACCAGATTCCTATACAAAAACACCAGATTTGAAAGAAAAAAACACCAGATTAGTGAATTACAAATACAAGTAATAAAATTACATTTATTAAAAGATTTACTTTAAATTACAAAATAATATTATTGTTACAATAATTACTGATTGTTATAATTTTTCATATGGAAAAGCTTACATTGAATTATTTCAAATTAAAACCGATTGTAAATGCAATCATAGTGATGACCTTCGTTTACAATGTTTATTTTAAGCCTTTGCTGAAAGTAAAGACTTTTAGTAATAGAAGAGACATAGAAACTATAACATACATTTCACTATTAATTTATTGTAAAATAAAACAAAAGAATAAAACTATATGCAGGTACATACATATTGTTTTGTTAAACATTTAAAAGTTTGAAAAAAAAAAACAACAATGCGTATGTTTAATAGAATATTTTCAATGGGTATGTATTTTATTTAAAAAGTGCTATAAAAAACAGTCTTAGAATATATTAACTTAATTGATATGATCGTTTTAGAGTTTCTTCTCTTACCAATTTATGTATACAAATTAATACAAGTAAGTTAAAAGATATCTAATCTAATCTAATAGTTATATAATTAGAATTGAATTAATTTCCTTTCTTTCATTACAGTTATTTGTATTAAAAGAGAATGTTTCTCCATTAGCAATATCATTGCGTATTACAATCACAGTCTTGCTTGTACCACAAGTAATTGTAATCATTCTTCTCTTAGCAATTTATTATCACATTATTGAATTGATCCTTCGATGGAAACATTCCCATCGATTTCATAGCATCTTAGACGGTTGTGACAGAGTTTGGATATTAAAATCACCATCGAAACATGTAATCAACGCTTTTTACACGATAGCTGATACGAATGATCCCAATCAATCGGAAGAATTACTCAACTTCTTCAAAATGAAATATAAAATCATTGCTCAGACACATCCTCAGTTTTCTTCAATCATCCAAACCTTCATAGGAATCGATTACTTTCATATAATCGATTTAGATTTTAATCTATGCATTAAATACATGGATGATTATGATACAATCGAAGAATTCCATGCTTTATTAGAACAATATTGCAATAAAGATTTACCTAAAGGAGACACCTACTTATGGGAATTTTATATAGGTAAAAAGACAATTGATTGGTTCAATGGTAAACAGTACCCTTTATTTATACGTTATCATCATTCGTTGGGTGATGGTGTAAGTTTGAATACATTAATGACGACCCATTTGTTGGATAATGGTGTTGAGCAAATGCAGGCAAAATGCAAGAAGTATAAAGCTATTTTAGACAAAACTCCCAAAAAGAATTCTTGTTGGAGTTTACTCAAGAAGCAGTTCTCTTATCCAACGATATCTGAACCTGAAGAATTGAATTTATTACATCGAGGAGTATTATCAGGAGAAAAACATTTAATTTTCGCTGTGGAAAAACCTGGGGATGGGTTTATTCAAAAAGTTAAAGATGTTAAGAACTTTTACCAAGTCGCATTTATTGATGTTGTTACAACAGCAATTTCTGGTGCTCTTAATGAACATTTTGATTTACATACAATGGTAAAATATCGCTTATCGTTTATATTATCAACTCTAATCTTCGAATATGAATAAAATAAAACGAGCAAGCCGTGTGCTTACACATGCGGAATGTTTTTGCCCAACATAAACATTGGGGGTAGAGGGGGGCATTGGCACAAAATGTGCTTCGTGCCTAAGCTAGCAGCAAAGCATGTGGCGGTGAGCTAAAACAAAAAATCACCAAATAAATTTTTGCCAAAAATACTTAAAAAAATATTATTTCTATACTTTGGAGCGCCCAAAACTTTCACTTGTCCCCGGCCGCTGGCAACCCTAGTAACGCCAAGGTATGAGTGCAGAAGTGAGATAAATGTTTGGATATGTGCGGCCAAAACAAGCCTAGAGCTTGCTCCTTCTATTTTATCCATATAAGACTCTAATACTATTTTATTATTATTTTGTGTATTAGGTGCCAACTAAAGAGATAATATGTATGAATCCGTACTTCCTAATGTCTCCCGATTTTGACAATCTAGCCGTTATTAAAAACAAAGTACCTATTGTTAAACTAGGGAATAAATTTGCAATGGGCTTTTCGAAGATGCCTATCAATATGGAGAAACGAAACAAAATGGCGGCTACCTGCGATGGCTCGTATAAGAAGAGCGAACTTATAAAACGATTAGAATTGGTTAGGCAGAACAATGACAAACTTAAAAATGCATTAGATTTTCCAGTAAGTTTTTTGGTTTTGCTATGATTTAGGTATTAGTTATGTTTATATTGTTTAAGTTTTGTTATTGGCAATTGCGGATGTTTGCTGGTCTTCCAATGGCGGTGTCTAAACATTTGCTATTAGTAAACGATGCCACCGTTTGTATTTCTAATGTTCCGGGAAATACAACATCTAAGTTAACAAACGGATATGAAGTCACTGATACTTTTGTGTTTGCTAATAATTACGGTGATCTAGGTAAATATGAAAAAAAAGACATTGATATAACCATGTAACATTACAAATTATTAATAATTTGTACAGGTGTGACTATTACGTTGTTCACGTATGATGATCGCTTTAGAATTGGTTTGCTAATTGATAAATGTCTTGTGCCAGATCGGAAAGACGCACAACTTCTTGGAGATAATATATTTAAGTATATAAATGCTTTGGAATCAACTATTAATAATTAAGCAAATTTATTTTTAATTATCTATGATATTTGTATTTTTAGATCATTTATGACATAAAGTTGTATTTGTACATGTTGTGTACGTTATGTAATGTTCTATTTCTGTGATTTGTAAAATGCATTCGGTGATTATTGTTGCAATTGCAGGAAAATGAGCTAGATCACGTTTTGACCTTCTAAGTTATAAAAATTTATATAAATCTTGCATTCTCTTTCACTCCTGGTGACTACAAATTGAATTGTGAATGATGTAACAGTTGCAATTATAAATGAGGTTTTAATTATTTGCTCATTGGCACATATCCATTCATATTTATAATGTTTTTATCTAATTTATTTAAATTCTACACTAGAAAGATTGTATATAATCATATATAATCATTGTATTAAATTATTATAATAATGTAGCATGAATGAGTTTTTATATTGCAAAAAACGAAAAATTAAGTAATTGTATTATTGTAGATTATTTACACAGTGGTAACCTATAGAGAAATTCAACTTAAGTGTGTTTTTTCGTGTTTTGGCTTATTTTTCAAAGTTTTATTAATTTATTTGACTTATGTGAAAAGTATGCAACCAAGTGTACATTGTTCACATTTCATACAACAAATAAGTTTTCAAATTTAATTCAAATAAATTAAGAAAATAATAAAATTAGGTTGAATTTAAAGAAAAGTTTATGCAATTACAATTAATTTAATTTAATTTCTTGACAATATTATTGCATCTAAATATTTTAATTTATGATTTAGCTCAGATGATTTACTCACCTGGTACGATCATAGGTAAAACGATGCTGCATGCAATAATTGTAAATATTTATATTCATTTGTAAAGAGAGATAAATTGAACAGGTTACATTGCATTCTCATTTTTGATTAATATAATTGCCTGGTATCTAATTCTGTTTCTAATAATGTATATGCATACATATTTATAACCTTAAAAATGAGTACATTTACAAAAACATACTGTAACTATGTTCTAACTATTATTAATTCTAGCTCTAGGTAACAAATCATACATAATATTTAAAGATGTTTGAAGTCCCGGAAGAAACACAAAGTGCTGTACTCATGAAAACCAAAAATGTAAATCTTCTAAAAGAAACTGTAAAAGGCTATGATTTCAACAATGGCATTGATTATGCCGAAATACTCAAATGCTATAAACACACTGGCTTTCAAGCAACCAATTTTGGCTTAGTAATAGAAGAAATCAACAAAATGTTAAAATGCAGAGATGAGCCTCTTCCACAAGACATTTACATAGATCCTGAAGATCCTTTCATTAATATAAAACATAATTGCACTATATTCCTTGGATATACCTCAAATATAATTTCAAGTGGATTGAGGGAATCAATACGATTTTTAGTTCAACATAAATTGGTATACTATACTATTTTTTCTTCTTTTTCTTTTATATAACAATGCAATTGTTTAAAGGTGGATTGCATAGTAACAACAGCTGGAGGAATTGAAGAAGATTTTATTAAATGTTTAGCACCAACATATTTAGGTGATTTCAATCTTGAGGGAAAGACACTTAGAGAACAAGGCATTAATCGAACAGGAAATCTTTTGGTACCAAATGATAACTATTGCAAGTTTGAAGATTGGGTAATGCCATTGTTGAATGAAATGATTCAGGAACAGAAGAATTTGGGAATGGTGTGGACACCAAGTAGAATTATTTCTAGATTAGGAGAGAAAATTGATAATGAAGAGAGTATTTATTATTGGGCTGCAAAAAACAAAATTCCTGTCTTTAGTCCGGCACTAACTGATGGTAGTTTAGGAGATATGATATTTTTCAATTGTTTTAAAAATCCAGGATTGATTATTGATATTGTTGGAGATTTAAAACGACTTAATGTAATTGCAATGAAAGCTAAGAATACTGGAGTGTTTATTATTGGAGGAGGATTGATTAAGCATCATATTAATAATGCCAATTTAATGGTAATAATGTTATGTTGTTGTTAATATATGTACTATTAATGAAATCATTTTTTTGTGTGAATTTTAGAGAAATGGCAGCGATTATGCGGTTTATTTGAATACTGCCTCGGAATATGATGGAAGCGATTCTGGTGCACGTCCAGATGAAGCTGTTTCATGGGGGAAAATCAAAAAAGATGCAAGTCCTGTGAAACTTTACGCGGAGGCAACGCTCGTGTTGCCTTTAATTATAGGCGAGACATTCGCTAAATATCATTTTAAAAAGCAAACATCCGCTATGTAAACATTTATTGTAATTAAATAAATAACACAACACAGAATAACAATTGAATGGAGACTGTTATAAAGCCAAGGTAAATTGGTTCCGTTCACAATTTTTTTATATTGTAATTCATCATTCAAAATTAAAATGATGTCACTAAATGAAGCATTTCAAAATTTATACAAACGAACAGGAAAAGTCGACTTTCTTAAAGAAAAAGTTGAAGGATATAATTGGAATACTGGCATAAATTACTCGAAGATTTTGGATTCTTATATTAAGACCGGTTTCCAAGCTACTAATTTTGGATTAGCGATACAGGAAATTAACAAAATGCTTCAAACCCGTGACATGGAGCACATAATCAAAGAAGAAAAAATTATTACTAACGATGAGTTCATTACAGTTAAATCGAATTGTACAATTTTTCTAGGATACACCTCCAATATTGTTTCTAGTGGTTTAAGGGAAACCATTAAGTTTCTGGTTCAACATAAATTAGTTAGTTGCTTTTTGATGCCTTTTTTAATTTGTACATATCTACATATCAATAACTTCTTCTCTGTAGGTTGACTGCATTGTAACAACAGCTGGTGGTATAGAAGAAGACCTCATAAAATGTCTTGCACCTACCTATATAGGATCCTTCCATCTTCAAGGAAGAAGTCTTCGCGATCAAGGAATCAATCGTACTGGCAATCTTCTAGTCCCAAACGACAATTACTGCATTTTTGAAGAATGGATAATGCCACATTTAGATGAAATGCTTTCCGAGCAGAAACAAGATGCATGTGTATGGACCCCAAGCAAAATGATCACGCGTTTCGGTGAAAAGATTAACAATGAGGAGAGTATTTGCTATTGGGCGGCAAAAAACAAAATTCCTATTTTCTGTCCAGCTATTACTGATGGTAGCATTGGGGATATGCTTTTCTTTCATAGTTTTCGAAATCCTGGATTGATTGTGGACATTGCTTCGGATGTTCGAAGGATTAATATGATGGCAATTAATGCTGTGAATACAGGAGTTGTGATTGTAGGTGCTGGACTTCCTAAACATCATATTAATAATACTAATTTAATGGTAAGAAAGATGAAGTATGAAAGAAGTATTTGAAATTTATTTGAATGTTAATGTTGTAGAGGGATGGTAGTGATTTTGCAGTTTATATCAATACTGCAGGAGAGTTTGATGGTAGTGATTCTGGAGCTAGGCCTGACGAGGCTATTTCTTGGGGAAAAATCAAAAAGAATGCAACGCCAATTAAAATTAATGCCGAAGCAAGTTTAGTTTTGCCTTTGCTTGTAGGTGAAACGTTTGCTAAGTATCATTTTAACAAAACCAAGTAGTCGTTTTAGCATGAATTTCATTTAAAAGATTATTAAAATAAAACAAATGAAAACTAAATATGCTCGCTTATATATATGGATATATAGAAATATTATAAATGTATAGAAATAATATGTATAATGACAAAACTATTATCTTAATAATCTATTGGAAGTACATATAATTGATAAACCTATAGATTAATTGTGATGAATACAAACGCATTGTAGATATGCTAGTATAAGATATTTATAGTTTAGAGTATTATCCAAACTTGATCATCATGTTACATGTGAAAATACATTGTAAGAAATAAGTTCGTAGCAAATAACTGATACAAATTCAATTGACATGCCTTAAATTCTAATGAAATGCACAATATGCTTATTTCTCATAGTGTTTTTATCAAAAATTGCATATGTTATAGAGAGATTCGCCTTGATAATTCCACGGCTTTACTAAGAATCTTCTGAATATCCATGTTTAATGAAGATACATTCTGGAGCAACTTTAAGTTGGACGGAAAATCACCTTCTATTAATTTATCGCGACATAATCTAGAACAAAAAGTATCTTCTATAAGATAACAATACGATTTAAATGTGAAAAATACTTGCATTATCATGGCACAGCAAATATAAATCAAGAATTGAAACCGATGTTCATCAGAAAACAAAGAATCCCATATTTGGAGAACATCGGGAAGCGCAAATTCCTGCGACAATAGTAATGTTATCCATCTAAAGCTATAATATTGCGGATAGAGCTTTTGCTCATGGAATATTTCGCAGATAACGATGTCGAAGTTCTTGAGCGTCGAGACAAGTTTCGACATCATGTTATTTATCCCTCCTTCAGCTTCGTCTAATGATTTTATAAAGAAGTCACGGATTTCGGACATAAGATTTGTGAAGCAGAAGAAGCAGTCGGCTTCAGCATGTTCTAAATTGAAAAAAAAATTTCATTAATAAGTAATCACTGCCAATATACTAATTGTGTACCTCTGGAAGATAAATCAGGATCCGATGCAAATGAATAATAAATTGGCCCAATTATTTCATTCATGCCTTGAACATAACTCTGTCCTGGATTGAGCTTAGCATAAAGGAATAAAATCCTTTCAACTACTTCCCAATGAGCTTCTTGCCCTTCAGCCATTGGAGCATAATCCTCAGCAGCTTTCTTCACTGATAACACAATCTAAACAGTTTCATAAATATTACAATTTCTTCTTCTTCAAAAAAAGAAATCTGCTTTACCTGCTACTAATTCCAATTAGCAATATAAAAG
Organism: Lissagria laeviuscula; assembly: GCA_030264695.1. Taxonomy (NCBI): domain Eukaryota; kingdom Metazoa; phylum Arthropoda; class Insecta; order Coleoptera; family Staphylinidae; genus Lissagria; species Lissagria laeviuscula. Next base: position 9,136 of record JARJDU010002842.1, read on the forward strand.
TAACATTATGAAGCATTATTATATCTTTACTATTTACAACACACATATATGCTAGCTATAAACATTAATTATTTACCTTTGTTATACCTAGGCCTTTCCTTTCAACATTAGCACATTTCAAGACACTTCTTTGAACACGGGAGTGGAGCCTCTTTACTTCATCACTGGAGACAATTTCCTTACATGGAAAGTCACAAGCTTGTTGAAAGAATGATATATCTGGACATAATCGTCGGACGTCTTTATCAATTTGAAGCAAAACTTCATTATCTTTAAAATATGTCTGCCATGCACTATCTGGTTTGATGCTAAGTGGATGGTCCATCCCAGATTCGATGTCATTATCCTGAGATCCAGGAATTACGATCAAATCCTCTTTAAAACAAAATAAGTGAATAGGAAGTTAATAATTGATTTGTAATTAATGATTTACCTATATAACTCTTGTAAAGTTCTCGTTTCTTTGCTAAAAAGGAACTCCATGTTTGTTTCTCTAATGGCATGTAGTTGAGTAATAATTTCCAACATATAGCTCGTTTTCCTGCTTCATCAGGAATACCTAAATCAGACAATTAGAATTTTTTTTCTTAAATATATATACGTTTTTGATAGTAGCACTTGTTAGATGTAATAGTTATGTACCTTGAAAACAGAACCTCTTCAGTTTCCTTAAATCTATTACATCTTCTTCTAGTATTTCATCAAGCTGTAATATCCTAATTTATAAAGATATGTGGTTAGATATGAATTTAGAATTAATTATCTCAAAAGATTTAATTTTATACCTAGCTTTATATGCCATCGTATGACACCGCTCAGCTGTTTTCAGCATCTAAGAACACTGCAGGAGCAGCAGCAGGAATGGTATTTAACTGCAGACAACAAAGAATACCTTGCTTATTAGTTATTAATGTGGTTTTGTTATAAACGGATAATAACAAATTGATTAGCAATGAAGAAATTAGCTCAAAATTGATTAATAAATTCCAAATGCAACATTCATTTAATTTTTAATAAAAATTAGGAATTTTCAAATTAGATAAAAAGATTAACTATTCAAAGATTCTTAAATTATTTAATTTTCATTTTAAATCTTAAATAATTAAATCAAACATATAAATATATATTTATTAATAATACAATTTACAAAAAAAAAAACGAAATTTGTAACACTTTGTATATGACAACTGTCAAATGTTATTTTGATAGATGTCAGCTGTTCTAGTTTCCTGTCCACTTTTGTCTATTCAATGAATTTGTGCATAACAACCGTCTGACAAATGATGTTTGTTGTAATTACAATCAAAGATGCATCTTCATCAAATATATTTGAGAATGATATAAAAATTCCTTAAGTATTACCACTCGAATCACTCATCTAGTCGGTGATTTCACAACAGGGAAAATAGTGAAATCCCGTACACTGAAAACTTCGCTCAGCTGTCAGGTCGCAAAAATAGAAACAACATCTGGAGACAAATCGAAAACGCAAACGCGCAAAATAAACTCATCCACCCGCACAAATAAGGAATTCCAATGGAATGCCGGATAAGGAATTAAGAAAATTTATCATCATAATGTAAGCAGTGTGGTTAACAAAGCATTTAGGATTTAATAAACAGGTGAGCATGTCGCTTTTTTTTTTAATCCGCTGATTTGAAAACAGTCATACCTTGCGTCGTTATTTTTCTAGAAGTAGGTGCGCGATTGACGTATATTTATAGTTTTTAGCAGTGAAACCACGTCGAGATGCAATAACAGCCGGCTACAACAATGGCAAGGGAATGTCATCATTCAAGAGCTGTGCCAGTAGAGTGCTGTGCATTCTGCGAACTAACAAAACCAGCTACATTAGTTGATTTGTGCTTCGAATATATTATCAATCATCCAGAATGTGTATGTGACTCACGTCTACCGCCTGATGAACTTGCTCTAAAGAGGCATGTGGCACTTCCAGTGGAAATATGTGAAAGGCTGTTGCATATGAGAGCAGCTAAACAACCCCGTGTGGATAATCATTTTGTGCAGATTTTTAAGGACAGATTTGCGACTAGATTGAAACGCGTGCGACTGCGAAACACGCTCATTGACGACGATGGTTTTCGTATTTTGTTGGCGCATCAGCTAACTGAACTTGAACTAGTACATAATCGATTAATTACATTTCGCTCCCTTAATAGTATTTCTCAAGAAGCAAGTTGCTTGCATAGTTTAACTGTTGGAGAGTATGTACCTCTTTTTCCTCCGACGGAATTTGGGATTTTAAATTTCGAGAAGCAATATGACCAAAATTATATTATTCTAGCACCGAATTTACGACGATTGTGTATTAGGAATTTAGGTAAATTAAGAACTGAGTTTTATCATAAATTGTTAAACCCGTTGTCGAAACTGCAACATTTGGATTTTTCCAATTGTAAGTTAGGAGTTTTTGGTAATTTCAAGTGCATGGAAAATTTGCATAATTTGACGTCGCTAGTATTGTATAATGTCCCGAAAATCGAGAAAGGAATTTATGTGATTAGTACACTTGTACATTTGCAACACTTGGATATTTCACAATCAAAAGATGAGAACGGGCAGTATGAGAATGGCACGGCGACGTTGTCGATGCTAATGCAATCATTACCAAAGTTAACTTCTTTGGATATCTCTGGGACAAATCTGGCTGGTACGGGAGTAGCAGAGACACCTCAATCAAGTGATAATACGGCGGAGAAGATGAATGGACATACATCAGGGACGGATATTCCTGGATTAGCTACACGGGTGCACAATCCATTACAGTTTATTGGCCTGTATGAGACTCAACATGATGCATGTTTAAGACATGATATTCCTGCATATCTAGTATGTGTTTGATCTACTTATTTTATTTACTTCTACATTCTGACTTTAATTTAACAATTTAGATAGCTGGAAATGCAAATGAAGAGCAGATATTAGTTGCTGCGCTTGCATATCTCGATCGGCCTGAAATGCTGCAAAAAGTTCTTAATGAACTTTTCCATCAATTTCGATTCGAAACATGTAAACATGTCGGACAGGCTTTGTACATAGTCTTAGAAGGAATGAATCGACACTTACGGGAGCGACATATTCAAATTTCTGGAAGGTAATGAATGCATTGTCACAATATACTATAATAAGTAATCCGATTTCAATTACATTCCAGTGCGACATTGTTTTACATTGTCAAGAGTACTGGAAAGGAACTACATGACTCAATTCAAGTAAAACGCCGGATTATTACAGCTCTCTTAGATGCAATGTGTGTCTATAGAAAAGATGATACTATGATGCGCAATGGATGCTTAACATTATGCCAGTTTAAAATACCAGATGATGTTGTAAGTGATATTTGCATGATTATTCTGTATCCTATGGTACTACAGCCCGCTGCGGGTCTTGATCTCTGTCTTTGGTGCTCAGGGCCGTTTTAATTATTATTAATATACTAGCTTATACCGGCCGCTCGTTGGTGCGTGTGCACTTAGTTTTTGTTTATAAATTGATCTGTTTTGAGATAATTGAAGTACACACACATTTAACTCTTAGCCAACTCCGCCCGCGTTTATTCTAAGGATGTCTCTACTCTACAATTTTTGGGTCATGGGTACTATTTGTATGGATAAAATCGCTTCATGCATAATTCTAGGGGTGTTTGACCTCTTTTATGATTTTTTAGATTATAATTTCAATTAACTCGCCCGTTTTGAAATAAATGAAGTACACACA
>JARJDU010002844.1:0-14845 GCA_030264695.1 Lissagria laeviuscula
AATCATCCCCATGACTCACACCTATAATATAATTTCAAACAGTAATTTACAATTTTAAATAAAATTAAATAACAAAAATTACCATATCGGTGGTTATTTCCCTGAAGAATATAAGAATAACTCGGAACATGTTCAGCCGAATAATTATATCTATATGCCCAAACTTTTGATTTTATTGCACCACTTGTATGCAGCCTTAAAGCAGTATCATAATCGGCGAGGAACAATCGATCTCCTAGTAGCTAAAATCAAAAATTCATAATAATATTCATTCTAAAACACTTACCTACCCCATTGAAATTTTTTTGTAAGACTTACTTCTATCAAAGTCTTATAATCATCCACAGTTAGTTTTCTATAGGAAGTAGGCAGACCCGCAACTTCAGGCATTATGCTATCTCTCATCTCAAAGTATTTCTTTCGAATATTTGAATTAATCAGTTCCAGTCCCATCGGAATTGTCACTTCTTCCGTATGCAAAATATGATGTATAACATCATCCCATTTCTCTTCCAACTCTTTAAAAAGTTTAAAATCATCTTTAACATAATCCCCACCTGGATATAATCCTTCACTTGTAGTCATCGATGTAATCCAAGGAACATCATTCACAATCTTTCTCGCGTTCATAACTTTGACAGGATGTTCTGGCATAAATCCTTTATTCTTTGTTGCCCATGAATCCACAACAGGTGCGAACGGAGAAAACGGATTATAATACCATTTCCTAAATACTTTTGACTCTACTAATATATCTTTAGCATCTCGTGACTTGAGACACGATTTTGCACTTTCAGCCAAAACCTGGGTATACTCTTTCTCATGATCATAACACTCTAGATTTTTGGAAAGTTTCAGAAACTTTACCATTGGGTCATCTTGAATTGTCCACGGGTTCAAAGCAACTCCACTGAAAGATATTGCCTTATGAAATAAACCTTTGGATAAAGGTGAAAGCATATGGAAATGAACACTGGCTCCTCCTGCTGATAAGCCAGATAAGGTAACTGAATCAGGATCACCGCCGAAAGATGCTATGTTTGTTTGGACCCACTTTAATGCCATTACTTGATCCTTCATTCCGTTATTGCCTGGAAGAGTTGTGTCTCCAGAACTGAGAAAACCAAAAACTCCTACGCGGTAATTTATGGTGACGAGGATGAGATTTGTGTCCATTAAGTAGGTCTCTCTGCATTCGTATCCATTGCCAAACATGAATGCCCCGCCGTGGATGAATACCAACACAGGTTTTTTATCATTATTTTGTTTTGATATGGATGTACCGGGAACGTAGATATTTAAGTGCAGGCAATCTTCGTCTCCCTCTGGAGTGAGGTTTTCCTCATCGTTGCTGTGCACAAATTGCAAGCATTTGGTTGGTGAGGAAGCAATAAAGGTGTCTTTGAATGGTTGCAGTTTTCTTGGTTCCTGAAACAGTTGAAAAACAAGGTTCATCTAAAGAGTAAAAAGTTGACTTTGCTTACTTCAAATCTTAAATCACAAACTGGAGCCATTGCATAAGGAATTCCATGGAAACTTAAATAGTCATTCCCTAAGAAAGATTTTCCCTTTTCTAGTTGTCCTTGAATTCTCCCAACTGGGGTGTCCACAATCACTGGATTTTCTTTACTAGCAATGTTCTGTTTGTAGGTATTGTCTTGGTCACTTTTTACATTGTGTAAAATATTCAAACAATAAAACAATACAATTAAACAATAAGACAATTTCATAAATTTAGTATTGCGGTGCATAATTTTTTTTTGTTCTATTAATGTCTGCTTTGTTACTTTGACTATTTCACATCTGAAACATTATAAAATGGTACTAGAGAGAAAAATATGATAAGAATGTTTAAGAATGCTTATCATTGAATCATTTATACACAACGATAAAAGCCATACATTGTAAATCCTACATTTTAACATTAAAAGAATGTGCTTTGTATACATATTTAAAATTCGTTGACCTTCTTTTCAACATATTAAATACAAAACAAATAAAAAATGAAATTAATATCTTAATTTACGTAATGAACGAATTTTGAGGAAAATTTAAGCAATTATTAAATAAATATTAAACAAGCATAATTGTTTAATTGGACTATAAAGGCTAAAAATGTTTGCCGAGGTCTTTCAGATTTATACATTTATGCACATAGTTTACGTCAATAGAATGACAAATAATAGACTAACAAAATGGACAAAAACGCAACACCCCGCAAGCAAAAGACCATTAGGAAGATCATGTGTTAAACCTTAGACAAAGACATCGGAAGAGGCATAAAGCACCACAAACAAGCATACAGACATAAGCCTATAAAAAAGAAAAAAGAGATATTTGCACCTGTATTAATAATCAATATATTTATATATTCAAAAATCATTCCTAGATACACAAAATATCGTAATCAGTGAGACGTCATATCAGAAAATGAGATGCTAATAATTAAAACTAGACTCTTTTTTGAAATTTTGTGTTTGAAGTTAATTTTAGCCTTTTTGTGAGACGATGAGACATAAACACGCATATAGATTTAAAAAGGATTTAATTATCTTTATAACGGTAGTAATTTTGTTAACAAGCGTTAATTATTTTAGAAGTAATTTAAGATTCAATATCAAAAAACAAAAAAATATTCCTTATCCCAAATTTAAAGGGGATAGTACACTGTAATGTTTCAAAAGTTTGCTTAAAATGTTCCTTGGGATGTTTACTTTATTTTAGTAAACATTCCAAGTCCGCCAGGATATTCCTTGCCACTTTAGGAAGCGATTTTGTTAAAAATGTACACGAGACTTTAACTTTAAACGAGTTTATTTCAAAATGGGTTTTTTCTAACTTGCGTAGGTCATAACTCTGAACAACTTACATTTGATATGGATATGACCTTAATTTTTGTGTTCAGAATTGAATTCGGCTAAAAAGCACGTAGCCCAAATTTCAATTTTTGTCAAAAATTGATTTTTAATCCACAATTTTGTAAGGATTTCTTTTGATATCAAAATTGCCCTTTTTTCATAAGACTACAACTTTAAAAAAAGTGTTTCTAATCAAAATTTAATTAATAATCAGTTTTCCTCACGCCGATTTTGACCTTCCGCGTGACCTGATGTATCGGCGAATAAATGAGTTCCAAATTATTTGCCCTCCCTGAGAGTTTTATTGCCGAAAAAAATTCCGAAAATGATCTACTATTCCGACGTACACGGTGTACTATCCCTGAAGTCCTTTTCTAAAGCTTAGAAAAGCGATCCTTAACTCTATCTCTAACAAAATTTAATAAGCTATCCGGTGATATCCAATGCGATAATTAGTTTGGAAGATATAAACAATTAAACGCCAGAAAGCAGGAGTAGTCTACAAAAAATTGATATTTACCCAATATTTGAGCCATTTCCCAACGCTTGTATGGAAGATCCTAGAAATCATTTTTAAGAGAATTTAATAAACTGCCCAGAGATATGCAATACGTTCCAATGGGATAATTAGTACAAAAGATAATAAATATCAAACGACAAAAAGCAGGAAAAATCTACAAAATTTGATACTTAATCCAAAATTTTGGCTCTTTTTAAAGAGTTGTCTGCAAGATTATAGTCGTCAACTTGAAGATAATTTAATGAGCTATCCCGTAATGTAAGTGATGTTCCCGTGAGATAATTAATTTAAAAATTATAAGCGATCAAGTGATAAACAAAAATGAGAAAATTTGGTATTTAACCCAAAGTTTAAAACCTTTTACTTGGCTTTTTAATACATAAGCACAATATTTTTTAATAAAACAAACACTAGTATTATTATAATTTAACAAAAACGAATTTATTTGTATATACACAACTGGGTACAGCAACATAAAAAATACTTATAACATGCATTCAAAGAAATTGTAATTGAATCTGCTCATTACTCAATTTTACGTTTCTTTAACCCCAACGATGCGATCAATGCTCTCGGAGAAGGATCACGACCTCTAAAATTCCGGAACACTTGATTTGGATGCGTACCTCCACCCAATGCTAGGAAAGTATCCCTATACCGCTTTCCAACATCTTTGGTTTGTTGTTCCAGACCTTGAACCTCATGAAATGCACTATAAACATCAGCCGCAATCATTCGTGACCATACATGTGAAAAATAAGCAGCTCCCCATTCCTCATGAAAAATCTGCACGAAATTACACGGATGCGAATCGCACTTCTCCAATGGGAAGCTTCTGTACTGCGGCCACAAACGCTTCACCACATCCAACCAGAAGTCTTTACTTGAGTGTAACTCCAGATCTAATGCGGATAAATAGAGTTCTTTGCATAACTCAGTTCCAGCTGTTTGCCTATGCACATTAACTAAGGCTTTGTGCAAATGCAATGGAAGTTTATCTTCACTCAAATAATGAGAGCTAATAGAATCTATGGTGGATTTATTAAGCAGCCACATAGACATCACATGACCAGTGACTTCCACCACATCCCATTCGATATTCGAAAGACCGGATACTTCAGCGTAATGTGCGCGACTTAAAATATGTTGCAAGGTTTGTCCAAAGCGATGGAAAAGAATATGAAGATCTTTGAACATAAGTAAACACGGCTTATTTTCAGTCGGTTGTTGAAAATTGAAGACTAGGCAAGCTAAAGGCTTGGTCTCAGCAATTCTACTATGATTCTGAATTCCTACCATCCAGCCAGTGTTCTGGCGCATGTGTGACTTGTCATCCGATCTTGCGTATGGATCAAAGTAAAAACCGGCTACTGGCGCAGAACTATGCGATTCGAAAACATCGTAAAATCGCACATCCTTATGCCACGTGGGAACATTTTGGCGTTGTTTAATTTTTACATTAAACAATGTATCACACATGTCAAAGAGACCATCTAAAACCTTTTGCAGAGGGAAATATTCCTGGATCTTGAGCTCATCAAAACTATACAATGATAGGCATTGCTTTCGTTTCCAATAATCAACGTCCCAAAGCTGGATTCGATCACCATTGTATAGACATTCCCTAGCAAATTTATACAAAGTATCTAGTTCCTCATCTTGTGCGGGTTTAGCGTGCGATAGCAAGGTAGCAAACATTTTCTTAACGTTGTCTACACTCCCGGCCATCTTCGTTTCCATTGATACATCGGCAAAGGTCTGGTAGCCAAGAATCCGTGCTTGATCGCGTCGCAAAAATCGAATTTCCTCCAGAGTTGTGCTGTTTTCATACTCCTTGTCGCCATATCCAGAACCTCTACTAACATCAGCAACCCATGCATTCCTTCTCAATTCTCTATCTGGACAATATTCCATGAATGATTGATAAATATTGGGTTGTAATGTAGCAAACCAAGGACCCTCTCCATTTGGATTCTGAGACATGGCGTGGGCTACATCTGGTGGAAAACTGCTCATCACATGATGATCCTCAATCTTCTGGGCAAACTTCTTAGAAATGGTATCATATTTAAGTCGAAATTTACGACGTTCCAGCATTAAGTTGCTCAAACTTGATGTTAGCTGAGCCCTCATATTGTCATCCAGCATCAAACCATTTAATTTACCTTCTAGGACAAACTTCTTAGTGACTCTTTGCTCTTCTGTTGTGGCTGTATTATCAGACTGCAAACCTTCTAAAGCAGCTTTATATATTGCAAGAGAATTATATTTAGTTGCTCTTGCTTTTTTTGCCCTTTCATGTATTGCTAAGTATGACTTTGTAGGCATGAGAGAACTGTTTCCTAAATAAAGAGTTTTTGATATACCCCATGTCATATCTAAAGAGTGACTTAGCTTCTCCATGGGTTTAATAATATCTGTCATGAAGTTAACATTATCTTTCTGGGTCAGCTCCATTTCTATTCGTTTGACATCTGCTTCAAACTCTAACGTTTGCCTGCCAATAGCTGCCATGCAATTTTCAATTGTGACATTATTAAATTGAGGTAATCCATCTTCTTGGAGTAGAGGATTTCTATTATCAACTGTGTCTTCTCCTATTTCTGGCACTCTGTAAAAATATATATATTTTTAATTGACCATTTTTCTCTTAAGGAAGTAGGTAAAACAAATGTTATGAATGAAATGTGACATGTACATTATAATTTATCATTTACTTACAGCACAATATAACCGCTATATCTGTAGGAATGCGTGAACACTTGTTTTGTTAATAATTTTCGTCCAATTAACAAAGCCATTTTTCGAAAATTGAATTATTTTTAACAATCCATAACAATGTTGATCACGTTCACCGACTTGCTAGGTTAATTATGTTTACAATTAGTAACATACTTTGTAGTAGATGGCATAACCAGTCAAACTTGTCAAAATAACAAATTAAAAATATTAAAATAATATTATGAAACATATTCTAAATTAAAATATATTTATTTGTAATTAAATTACTAATGATATGATATACAATTTTTTGAAATAATTGAAAAATGAAGAAGTTAAAAAATTTCTAGAAACAGTAGTGTAAAGCATAGGTGTAAAGTGTAAAGTCTAAGAGTAAAGTACATACACAACAATAAAATAAAACAAATGCAATCATGTCATGGCATAAATTGATTTTACTGGGTGCAGGGTGTTCATATGGGAATCCCCTATCTACAAAATTCTGTAATTAGTACGTTATGTGATTACACGTTGCCTTCTGTTACTTCACTCTATTCATAGCCACATCATAGTTTGGTTATAGCTATTTACAAATAATTACAATAAGTGAAATACCATTTTAATTAATTTAATTCTTTTAGATTGGATATAGTTCTTTCTGAACAGATAAATATGGATGAGCAAAGCAATGATCAAACTTTTCCTCTAAAAGGAAATAGAGGTAGAGGCAGATTACAAAAAGATTCATCTTATAATACAGACAGTAAACCAAATGATGGAAGGTTTCACATGAATAATCAACGTTTTGTAAGTACATCAAATGATTGAAAAGATTATATTAATAATTGAAGCATTGATAATCAGCATGGACCTAAGACTGGATTCAAGCCCAAGCAAGATTACATTGCACCTTCTACAAACCACACCTCAAATGATATTTCTCCACGAAGGGAATATTTAGGAAGAAATCAGGAATCAAAATCTAAAAAGGATTATAATCATAATGGTTCAACATATGCAGCAAGAGCAGGACATGGTGGTCCAAAATATGGTCATAGATCAGATAATTATAATACTGGGAATAGAAGTCATGAATTTAGGAAATCTGCTCAAGCAGAAACATGTGTTAATACTGAACTAATTCAGGATGAACCAAAGTATAGTCAAGATGAGTCACCATCCAATAGTTCCTGTATAAAAGTTAATTTTCGAAAAATTGATGATGCATGTAATGAAGAAATAGAAGAAGATTGGGATAAAGGCACTGAAAGTGTTAGTAGTGGTTTAAATCCAACAGCAATAGAATTTACACCAAATTTTGCTCATTCAGATAGAGCCACAAGTACACCAAATGATTCACTCATAGCTACTAGTACTTGTGAACAAATAACAGCTGAAGATGATAACACATACAAAGCAAAAGCAACTGTTTGTTCTCAAAGCTCTGAATGTGACCCATGTGAGGAACCAAAGACAAATTTAGAAGATGCAACTTGGGTATATACTACAGCCAAATCTACATTTTCAAAGCAATATGATGACTCTGATTATGCAAACAAACGAAAAGGTAGAAACAAGAGACTTGATAATAGTTTCCATTCTGATAATGATTACTCATTTGAAACAACATTTAATACAAGCAATACTAGTTCAATTGATGCAGGTAATGATTCTGTAGTTAATCCTAATGCTAGTGGTAAACTACAAAGCAGTAAATACAAAACTTCTAAATATAATTGTCCTGCTCAAAGAAGATCATATCCAATTGATAATTCAAATTTGAATCTGACTGACTTTGAAATGTTTCAAAAGAAATTTCGAAATCTAAGAGACAGCAAAACGTTTAACATTGTGGAAGAAGTTGATGGAGATTTATTTGCAATGGATGAATGTTATGCACTTGCTAATTGTGTAGCTTCTGATTTCAATATGGGTTCTGGGATTGCGGTTACTTTTCGTCAGCAATTCAAAAACGTTGATGAATTGTTAGCGCAAAATCAGAATCAAGGTGGTTTAGCATTTTTGAATATCAATGGCAGATTCATTTATTATTTGGTTACTAAACGTGAATCTTCATTGAAACCAACATATGAAACGTTGTTTAAGTCTTTGACGAAGTTGAGAGAACATATGGTTGAGAATAAAGTGAAATTATTGGCAATTCCACGACTAGGATGCGGTTTGGATCGACTGGAATGGACGCGAGTTAAGATTATGATTGAATATATTTTTCAAGACTTGGATGTTAAAATTACCGTTTGTAATTATCAAAAGGTGAGATTGTTTTTATTATATTGGCAATGCAATAGAGGTATTTTTGAGATTAAATATGTTTGATGTGATGATTGATTATTGCGCAGAAAAAGCTTTGTTTAATTGCATTTTGTTGCAAAATTCAGTTGTAAGTTAAAATAATGAATAATTATAGAATTATGGAAAAGCAAAACCAAAATTACAACAAACTAAACAGAGTTGTAACAATGAAAAAGCTACCAAAAAGACTTCTAAGGGGAAAACAAAGGGAAAAAGGAAATATTAAGACCAAGTAGAATCTTTTTCAAGTATTAAGTACATATTTTCATTACATTATCATGTTGTCAACACTTACAAAATATACCCTATGCATAAACGATTTTTGAAGGGGGTCTTTATTTCTAGGGGAGGGTGTATCAATTAAAAATGAACAGTTCTCATTGAAAATGTCACAGCATTACATCACACAGTGACCAGAACTAGAATGTGTGTGCTGTAGTGCTGCTGCAACTTTTTTCTATTTCTGGGAGGGGTCCTTGAGGCAATTAAACCGCCACTGATCATAACATGCATTCATTATTACACTTGAACAAACATTACCACATATAATAGAACAAACAAACAAAAAAATATATCTAACACTTTTCATCTTAATTTTTAGGCAAATGAAAGTATGAGAGAAACTAAAGAATGGTTACTAAACCGAAAATGTCCTGTTATTTATTCGAAAGAATCTATAACCACAGTAGATGCCTATTCGATCATTTTATACTTGGGTACTGAGAAAGGACAAGTTGGCACCGAAATCACGCAACTGGACACCAAATTTAAAATACTACAAGATTACAAAAAGGGGAACAGAGCACTTGGCAACATAATACCATCAATAATTCAAAATTATAAATATTATGTAATCGGTTGCATTGTTAAGAAAGATTGCAATGACACCGTGGATTTCAAAAATTTTGAAAAGTGCATAAAAGAGGTCAACAAAATCAATAATAAGTTCAAAAAGACGGACGAAAACTATACGAAGGTGGCTATGCAAACGTATAGAGATTCTTCCGATCCTATGCTAATGACAAAAATAGGAAATTTAATGAAAAATACATTTGCTAACGTTACAATTACTCTCTATGACAATTCGCATTAAGTTTGCGTTGCTTATGAAGAGTTAGATGGATAACAAGTTGTTTTTTTATGTATTGTATTTGTGCATAATTATTGCAATATTTTATAAATCACGTATTTTTAATCAGATTAATCTTAATATATTCAATTAACACTCACTTAATATTTAGATAGAAAAATACACTTATTAAGTTTTAAATAATTATTACTAACATTAATTAATATATTAAATATAAAGAACCCAACGTGGTTTTTAAATTAATGTTGCGAATGACAGCATATTACTAATCGTAAGTTTTGTCACTGGCATAATTGCCTATAGAGATCACTGTATCTTGTACACATAATGAATAAACTTTATCTTGTTACCTATAATTTATAATGTTGGCAGTCTGTCTTAAGTTGATCCCAACTAAATCCTAATGATCCATCTATAAGTTGTAAATAACTATTACGATCAACGTAGCTGAACAGTTTAGCAAATGGGGAATATTCTCGTACCGTTCCCACATCGGCAATCATTAATAATTTGTGTTTGGCCCGGGTGATAGCCACAGTCAAACGTCTTTGGTCTTCCATAATTTCAACCTAAAATATTAATATAAAAATTAATTATTAGCATGAAGAAATAAATTCTTTTGTACAACTAACTATAGTTTCGACTAGTCATTTTCAAACATAAGGTGGTAGCACACTGTGTACGCGAAGAAGTAGATCATTTTTGGGAATTTTATTTGACAATAAAACTCTCAGGGAGGGCAAATATTTGTTAACTCATTTATTCTTCGTCCTTATAATCTAAAATTGTTATTTTTCTTAAATTCATTAGTCGGTACCCCAACTCGCGCGGAATGCCAAAATCGGCGTGGGGGATTTTTCCTTCCCATGTCATATTGGAACAAAAATGCTACGAAAACCTGATTATTGATTAAATTTCAGTTAGAAACACGTAGCCCAATTTTTTGCAAAAGTTGGGGCTTTATAAAAAAAGTCAATTTTTTCACCGAAAAAAAATTACTAAATCGTAGATTAAAAATCAATTTTTGAAAAAATCGAAAATATGTCTAGGTGTTTCTAAGCAGAATTTAATTCTGAACACAAAAATTAAGACCACATCCAAATCAAATGTAAATTGTTTAGAGTTATGTCCCACGCAAGTTTGAAAAAACCTGTTTTAAGATAAACGCGTTTAAAGTTAGCATTTTTTACCCCCCATATGTATCTAAGGATGTCACAAAAAGCACCACGAACATCTGCATTGGCAGATTTAGAGTTGACGAGGCACAATCAGTTTCTGTAACTCGTCAGAAATAGTATCCGTAGCCTTAGATATACCAAAGTTGGAAATATTATCAAACAAATTGCATGATTTATAAATGATAACAATATAATAATAACAATTACCTTTGTGACTTTCCTAGGTATTGATATATCACGTGATTTGACACAAGAATATAAAATAACTTCTTTATCTTTTCCCTGGAATTGATCAACAGTGCTCACATCTACCCCAAGCGGTTGCAAAAATTCAGCGATTTGCGCAACTTGTGCTCTAAATGGAGAAATAACACCAATATTTGAAGCGTTTACACCTCCCTGAAAGAGAATATTGTAATTATTTACATTTTGACCTATCAACTATTATCTCTCATATATTTTTGTAACCTTCATACCTTAATCAATGCATTTACAAGTGTAATAACAATTGCCGATTCGGACGAATTAACACAAGTCCTAGCATCTCCATCGATACTATCAGGAAGCAAATCAAAGTTCTTATTCCATACTGGACCAGTATCCAAAATGAAAACTGCCTTTTCAAGTTCATCATTCAAAGCATTTAGTAACCATTGATTCTCAGTGTATATCGCAGTCATACTCTAAAATGATACACAACTTAGTTCATTTTATAAATGTAAATGACTAACTATCGCGGATCAGATAAATGAATAATCAAATATTGCTACAATATTGAATTTTGCTTTACCTCCAATTTCGGTATACGAAGATTTGCGTTAGCAACCTTATCATTGGCAATTAACAATTCGCCCTTATAAGTCAAGTTGTTTGCCAGAGCTGTAATAGTTTTGTTCATTCTATAATTAAATTGAAGAGAGACAATGGCCTCAGGCCTGACCTGAAGTCGCTCAAATAGGCTTTCTGACATTCCTCGTGCTCTAAAAGTGCAATAACAATAAAACAAAATCATACAAACTTTAAATCACAAGTTACTTACAAAGCATCTCGATTTCTCACAATTGGAGGTAACTGATCAGGATCACCAACCAAAATGAACTTTGTTGAAGAATGCAAAGCTCGTATTACTGAACATTGCAATACTTGCGTACTTTCATCTACTATGCAATAATCCAAAGTGCGTTTGGATAGCACGGGATGCTTCGATCCTAAGCATGTTACCGCCAAGACATTCTAAAACCATAATAATCAACACAACAATGTATCAGCTAAAGTTAAAGTATTTATTAAAAGACTTACTGCATTGCTGTAAACTTCGCTTAGTTCTTCAGGCGTTTTGCAATTTTTCGTTAAATAATGTTCGCTGATTTTCCTTAAACTTGGATGAATCCTGCTATCGGAACCCAAACGCAGAATCTTTACGCCGCACTCGAGTAATCTTAGACATACATTATCCACAGCCGAATGAGTATGACTTGTAATTAGTACGGAATAATTTGTTTCCACCATTACTCGAACTAGGGCTACAATAGTAGCGGTTTTTCCTGTTCCTGGCATTCCTTTTATCAGTAAATATTGGTTTGCGGCAATTGCGCGAATGATAGCTTTCTGTTGCATGGAATTCATGTTTTTAAGAATTGCCGAAGTTTTCCCAAGAAACATTTTCGGCAAGCGCTTCTCAAATGTAGTCGATTCCTGATCAATTATCAATTTTCTTAATTGCGTTGCTCTTGGATCGGATTGCAGGAGAATCGATAAATTGGTAAAATTGAAACGATTTCCTGAATTCGAATCATATGTATCCAGAACAAATGAAGTATCATAGTATTTTTTGCTTAAATCCCTTAAAAAACAAAAGAACGTTAGTAAATAAATTTAATGAGTTAATCATAATTTATGTTAACCATGAAAACATTAAGAGCCTGCTCTGGAATATAACCAATTTGATGACATTTAAATTTACCGCTCATTGAAAGTTTACAATGCGCATGCGCACACCCAAATGACGCGCTCCGTCGAGTGTTTGCAGTTGGCAGACATTTTATAAAAGCAGCAACTCTTCTGTTTCATCCGCGTCACCAGTTCTTGTAAAACTCTTCGTGCCGGTGTCGTTCAATCGCTAAAAATGTCTGCAGATACAACTAACGAAAAGGTGGAGAGCACCTCCGAGGTGAAAACGGAAGGTTTAAAACCGCCAATACAGAATAATCGTGGCGGGTTTCGTCGCGGCGGCGGTGGTGGACAAAAATTTGGAATGCGTCGACAGAGTACAGCACCCTATCCGAAGAACGATGATAAGAAACGCTTCAAGCCCAACAACAGCTTCCAACCGCCTAGCGATAATCACGGGCCGCGAGGTGGTGGCCATAATAAACAGAATAACTACGATCGCATTATAAAAGAGAAACTTAATGATATTTCTGGACCGACGTTAGACTTGCCTCCATTGGAGAATAAGGAGAAGAAGTTTACAAGTCGAGGTCGGCTCTTCATCGGTAATTTGCCTCAAGAAATTTCTGAAAGCGATGTAACAGAATGGTTTAAGCCATATGGCGAGATTAGCGAATTGTTTATAAATAAGGAGAAACATTTTGGTTTCCTCCGAATGGATTATCAGCATAATGCTGAAAAGGCAAAGAATGACCTTGAAGCCAAGCCAATTCGAGGGAAATATTTAAAGATTCGATTTGCACCAAACGGCACGACGATCAAAGTAAAGAATTTAGATGAATTTGTAACAAATGAATTGATGTATCATGCATTTATGATTTTTGGTGAGATCAACAAATGTGTAGTTATTGTTGATGATCGGGGCAAGACTACTGGTGAGGGATATGTTGAATTCGTGCGGAAAGTAAGCGCCGCCAATGCTGTAGAAAAGTGCAATGAGAATTGCTTCTTTTTGACATCGACATTGCGACCTGTGATTGTTGAATTGCATGATGCGAATGATGAGATTGATGGACATTGTGAAAAATATATGAATAAGAAGAACCAAGAATTTTATAACAGACGGAATGTGGGACCACGATTCGCTAAACCCGAATCATTCGAGCATGAGTACGGTATGCGATGGAAGAACCTACATGAGTTGTACAACCAAAAGGTGGAAAACATCAAGAAAGAGTTGGCCATTGAACAAGAAAAACTCATTGCGCAGATGGAGTTGGCACGGTATGAGCATGAAACTACAATGTTGCGGGAGCAACTTCGCGCACGCGAGATGGACATGGATAGGCAGAAGAAAGAATGGGAGATGAAAGAGCAACAGGCTGATGAGGCTCGTCGTATGGCTGATCAAGAGATGCGTCAGCAAGAGCAAGAAATGCAAGCGCGAATGATGCAACAGGACGAAGAACTCAGACGTCGCCAGGAAGAAAACAAACTATTCATGCAAGCCCAACAATTGGATAACATGCTTAATCATCAAGAGCAGGTAGAATCTGGATCTAATAAGGTTTATACTAACTCTTAATCTGATCTTAATTCTTCTAATCTCATCGATATAAATAATTGAATTTTATCTCTTTTTTTTTGTTTAGGCTTATGAGCAAGGTCCACCGGAAGAGATGTTCGATCGACCTCCACGTAACGATAACAATGATGGCGGTTACAATCGCTTCGAGCAACCGCCGCAGCATAATATGCGCGGTGGGTTTGGACATGGTGGCGGTTATGGACGCGGAGGTGGAGGCGGTGGCAACAACGGACGTTGGATGCAGAACCGCAACGACTTTTACAAACGCCGTCATTTTTAATCATTCAATTCGATCTAATTGTGCGCTTATTGAGTTTGAGTGCAATTAGCTGTAAGTTTTACCTTATTCTCTCATATTATCATTAAAATCGTGTGACTGTACGTGTATGTATCGAAACAGTACTTTCGTTTTATTTTTTATTATGATGCGTCGAAAAGCATTGATTGATTAATTTATAAAGAAAGAAATTGTCGTATTGACAACTGCAAAATAATTGAACTATTGGGCAACGAAGAGCGGAGGATGCTGAGCCTTTTCAGTAATAATAAAAATAATTTCTAGTTGCTCTTTACCATTACTGTAATAATTATTTGTATGACAGTACTTGTGCGTTTGTAATAAAAAATCACATTATATAAGAACATTCATGAATATCATGATGACCGATTATTTTAAAGGCTGCCCCA
>JARJDU010002893.1:0-14075 GCA_030264695.1 Lissagria laeviuscula
TAGCGTTAAGTGTTGAGTGCTTTGCTCGTATTCTTTGACTAGAGAAATCTTCTCACGCATTCTGACAGTTAGAAGTTTTCATTGAATATAAAATAGCAACAACAATACAATAATTTTAGTACTTTAGGCATTGAGTTGCGTTAAGGTTGTTTTATCAAGTGAGAGTAAGAGTCATAGAACGTACAACATTTAAGCTACGCCAAATCGATAAAGAGCATGAAATCACATGGTGTACGTGTCTGGTAAAGACTTGCACTACGCATGCAAACGCTATCGTGCGTAATAGATAGAAGAAACTAACTGCGCATGCTAACATGCACGTAATGCGTTCATTACGTATTCAATACGTCTATGGGTACATGCGCAATGTTTAGCTTCTATTATATGCTCATGAGCATGGTACGATAAAGTAATAGGAAGGAGCAAAACGAGCTAATTTGACAATTGTTTCAATCCCGTAGTTTGTCATAAGTTATATCATGTAGAGTGAAGAATTTTATTTCGAAAATACTCCAAAGTATTTTTTAGTTAAACACGTATGTGCATGCATGTTCAATTGCTTAATAGAATTCCTAACCTATAAAGTTTATCATAATTATCAGAAACGAATATCTCATAAGCATCCGATTGTACATAACAAGCCACTTACCACACTCGTGGCGTAAAATACTATTACGCATTTAGTATGGTTAAGGTTGTTTTAACGTGTGAGAGTAACAAAACAAACACAAGTAACTCCTGAGACTTGTATAATATTTTATGCACAGGCTAAAAACACTGCGTTAATAATTATTAGTCTTTTAAATTCTCTTTACATTGTTTGTGCAGTACAGTAGACCAGGCATTGTCGGCGCAAGTCGGCCCTGGTTTGACACCAACCCAAGAGCTGTTACAGACAATAACGGGTGGGTTTCTTTGCGTAGCGATAGTGCGCTTGCGGTGTGAGAGTGCTGACGGACAACGAGCACGAATGACTATAATAACACTTGTATCATTAAAAAAAGCTTAATGCAACCGCTTTTTTGTTATTTCAGACCTGGTATTCTGAAATAACAAGGTGCCTGTACATAAGAAATAAAATTATATTGTAAAATGTCATCTTTATCATTTAATGCAAGTAAAAAATATTCCAAATCTAAAATTTGAAATATATATCGAGCATCCTGTATTATCTTTAAATTCTGTAATAAGGACCTATTCCTCGGCGGAAACTTCCTACAACGTGCATGGAATTGAAACCTCAACAGCTAGTTAACTTCCTAGCTGAGTTGATAGTTCTCGCTTTTTCCTTCCTCTCTCTCAATCTCTCACTCTATAGAGTCGAAAACATGGCTGCCATGTTGCCATTGTTGCTAAACATCCACCACTTTTACTGCCTTTGCGTGCGTGTTTCGGAACACTAGCAGCGTTTGTTCGTTTGTTGTGCATTGTGTGTTTATTCCAAGGATAACAACAGTGTTATCTGTTTAGATAGAGGATCAGAGTTTCTAGGATCATGATCAGGATGCGAAGGATATGTTATAGAATCTTGGTAGTAAAGGTACACTCTAGATTATTTAGAAGGCAATGATTTTAATTATGTAATTCTTAATTAAATTGCTCTTAGTTATGTTTATGTTATATAACATGTACATTTATGTTATATATCAGTTATATAAATGCACTGAATCTAAAATTTTTAAGGTTATTTGAGATTGAGATAAGAAAAGCTTAACTTGTGAAGAAGAGGAACAATTTGGCAACAGTGCAAAATCAAGGTTTGAAGATGAGAACGGTCGAGTGAAAAGGGTAATGTAATGGGTCATTAATTAGTATTTCTGCTTCGATTAAACTTATCAGATTGCTGCCTCTAGAATGAATTGCTCGGTTTGCATATCGCTAGAAATGTCACGGGTAATCTACGATACGATTTGAACATGGGCTCAGGTCAAATTTAATCGCCGTAAGTGGCGACTTTTCAACATAATTAATATCCCAAGAGATTTCTACTCTATTTGCATTTAAGTTGGATGATGATAATAGCTCATGATAATTTTTTTGCTCGCAATTTCAAGAGCATCTTTATCTGAATCGTACTTTTTCATAAATGTGAATGAAAATGAAAATGTGAATGTAAAAGCTTCATCGATTATAGAAGCTGGTGCTTCGAGGCGACGAAGCTTTACAGTAGCGGTTGCGTTTTGCGGAAATATAAAAGCGGGCGAGGATTTTTCAATGCTGTGTGATGCTTTCTCCTGCATTGTTGAAGCAGTTGCAACCGATGCGGTTGTACACGAATAAAAGACTATGCTTCTACTATATACTTTCCTGATTCTTTCTTCTTCTTCTTCTGCTACTACTATTCTCATACCGTTTTTATTTTCATGCTGGCTTTACTTTATATTGCAATCGCACGTTTCCAGATTGGTTTCACTTTGCAATACCACAGACACGCATTTTTACATTTTTTTTTTCACTTCTCCGGTGAATTGAAACGAGTGCAAGAATGCAATCAACAATGACGTGTTGCTATTATCTTGCAATCCTTGTATGATATATGTGAATGCAAGTTTTCAAGGTTTTTTGTAAAGAAATCTCAAGACAAATTGAAGAAATCTGAACATGTTTGCTGTATAATCGAAAGCTTCTTGCTACCCAAGATCATTAATTATTAGAAACTGCTCATAAACGTCAAGGACTTAATCTTTTCCCTACTTTATTAGCGACATTTCTTTTTAAGATCTTCATTATCCTTGTAAATTCTAAAATAACTTTCTTCCTTTATAGAAGACATCTGTAATGTTTAAACTTAAATTTCAATTTTTATTTTCTTAGTTTTAAAGTTTTCGGTGTCTTATTACTATATTTGATCGTTCTTCAAAGAAATTTATCCGACTCGTTATTTCAAATTGTAAATGAGTGTTTGGTTGAATTTAACTATTAGAGCTTCCTCGACGAGGAACTTTGTAGTAGCAGAAGCGACGGTGTCGGCAAACGTTGTTGCAATAAATGCATGTGAAGAGGAATAGTATAAGAGAAAAGAGGAAGTTGTAATGTGAACGTACAGGAAAGCTGTACAAGTACAGAACTACAGAAGGTTTTATTACATGAGTCGTTTCGTTTGATAAAAGTCTTTCTGAGACTGCGAGCAGCGCAATGTGGAAATTTATACGATTTAGTAGAACTCGTTGGACACCTGCGGGCGATGTACAAGGGTAATTCTTTACTGCGATATATTAATGATATATATCTGTATCTGTATATACATTAAACTAACGCGTTTGGTGATGAAATTGAGGTAAATTGTGGATTTATCGTGCTGACAAAGTGTTATTTCTGGTGATTCCGGATATAAATTGTGATTTGCTGCGTTTTATAGAAGGATTAATGATAATTTATTGTAAAACATTATAGAAATGAAGGATTTTGAAGAAGGTTTAATTGAAAAGGTTTAATGTTAAAAAAATTATTTTTTTAATTGTTATAGGTTTACAAAATATCATTTTGGGAAAACTATCATAGAAGTCTTACATAGGAAATTTGATTGAACATTTTTTTGTCACATGACATGACCAATAAAATAACGTATTGATCTTTGTAATATAATAATTTTGATTTTTCAAAATTTTCTGGACTCTGGTCATAAAAGCACTTTTTAGGAAAAAAAATTATGTTCAAGTTTTACCAGAAAAACCTGATTTAAAAATGTTTACTAGAAAGATTGTTTGTCCCAAAAACAAAATTTTTAGATTTTCTGTTTTTTGACCTCTAAACCATTTTCGGGAAAACTGTCACAAAAGTTAAACCCAAACTTTAAAAAAATAATTTTTGTTGCTAATAAAATAATAAACAAAATGACATTTTTGAAATTTCTAGATTTTTCTGCTTATTGGCAAAATGCACTTTTTTTGGAAAATTTGGTACAGAGATTTAACTCAGGTCTTTAGAGAAAAGCTTATGAAACAGTTTTTGTCAGAAATAAAAACTGTTTTGTAGGTTTATAGATCTTTGCAATAGCATAATTTTAAAAATTCTTGATTATCTGTTTTACTGGCTTAAAATGCGTTTTGGGAAAACTGCCACAGAAGGTAAACTAAAGTTTTCAGAGCAAAATTTATACAAAACGACGTAAAAATATTTAAAATATAACATTTTTGAAATTACTAGATTGATTGACCGGCTTATTGTAAAAAAAAAATTTATTGGAAAACTGCTATAGAGTTGAACAATATTTCTCAGAAAAAATCCAATTGAACAGTTGCAGTTACCAGTAAAACGATCTTCAAAACGACGTACAGATATTTGCAATTGAACAATTTTGAAATATTTGGATTTTCCAACTTTTTGACAAAAAACTTTTTTTAAGAAAACTACCACAAAGATTGAACCAATGCTTCAAGAAAAAAGTTTATAAAACATTTTTTGTCCGAAATAAAAAATAAATTACAAAACGCATTATAAATGTAATTGGACAATTTTGAAATTTTTAGATTTTTTGGCTGAAACAAAAGTTAAACCAGTTTACAGAGATAAACTAATTAAACAATTTTGATCACAAATAAAACGATCTACAAAATGCCGTATAAAACTATGCAAAAAAAAATGTTGGTTTAATCTCGGTGCCAGTTTTTCCAAAAAAATTTTAAAGTCAAAAAAATATTTAAAATGGTTCATGCGCAAAGATTTATAAAGCGATTTATCGATCATTTTATATGTGACATAAAATATTTGATAATATTTTAGACTCCGGTCATAAAAGCACTTTTTTGAAGAACGTCTACAGAACGAATATTCTCAGAGAAAAACTTTTCGTACATTTTTATTAATTATAAGACAAAGTACAACTCAAATTTTTTTGAAATTTCATGATTTTAAAAACAGTTTTTACAAACATCACTTTAGCAAAAAATTTTAAACATTTTTCTTGAAAATAAGACTTTTCACAAAAACCACATTTTATTTAATCAATCAGAGCATCAAATAGAAAAAAAAAAAACAAGAAAACCATAATATTAAAATAAATTAATTGTTTTTACCTCAAACGCTAATTTACCTTTCTCTTATCACTAGCAACACAAAGAAGCATAAAGCAGAAATAAATAAAAGCATGATTTACGCAAGTTGCTCATTAGAGAGTCAAATTAATACGTCGATTGATTGGAGTGCTTCAATTAATGCGAATGCGCGTATAAACCCGCGTATTGTATGCGCACAATTTGTATAGATTCAATTTGCTCTCCTCTTTGCTTTGTATCTATTCGATAATGTTTATCAATTCAGCTGAATTCGCTCTATTCGCTTGTATTCTCTTTATGCAATCTATATGCCTAGTCGGCTATAAATAAATCTTCAAACTAGGTTAGGTTCCGATAGCTTTGGATAGGATATATCATAAATTCTATGCATTATTAGCACTATTGATATTATAAATCGAATTAATTCATGCATACTCTTTGAATTTGAAATAAGAAATCGAAATGATAAAACAAGAAATATACAGTAAAACGTCGTTTTGTGCTGGTTTGGTTTACGCTGATTTACACTTACGCCGGTTGGTCTAATTGTGGTATTTATTAGCGAAAAAACCAAAAATGTATAATGTAAAAATGTATAGCTTTCTATGTTTACATTCAGCTCGTATTGAGCACCTATCCGTAGATGATTCAAGTGAGCCGCACTTAAGAGGCTCATTTACCCGTCAAACTGCTTCTTTGAAAGGTTCGGGTTGAAGCAGGCCGTAGGAAAATATAGGGTCAAAGGCATATTGCCGAGTATGTTTTAAGTAAATGACAACAATACAAGATTGTGTTTTGAGGACAATGGCCTGAGGAATTTCGGCAAAAATTTGCTTTCGGCTCGTGACTGATTACTGCCAGAAAATTTGATATCTTTACAAAATTTAAAAAGTACATTATTAAGTGATAAATAATTTACTCTCGTACAATAGCCAAATTTGAAATTTTTGCCTTTAACTCGATATATAAGCCGCTAAAGTAAAAGTTTGTTTTTTCAAGATTTTCTAAATTAATTTTAAAATATTTCTGATTTGAAATTGAAAAAAGTAAAACGATTCAGGCATAGTCTTTAGTAGCTATAAAATTACTCAAAAAAAAATTGAAAAGAACTTAATTTCTTTGATCACAATCAGTCACGGCGCTAACATAAAATTTCCTAGAGCAGTTTGGAGGTAAATCAGCCTTTTAAAGAGCCAAAAAGCTACATGCGCCATATTTTGCCGACCCCTGGTCTAACTCGTATTCTTTCTTTTATAAAAACTTGTGTAATTATCGTTATGAATAGAATTGCTTTGGTTTCAGAACATTTACGATTCAAATTGCCAACGATTTTTGTTAGTTTATTCCATTGACTTGGAAGCAATCAGGAATTGGATAGAAATGGATTGCATTGGTAATTTGGCAGTAGTTTCAGTTTAGTAAATTGTAGAAAAACAGCATAAAAAAAATTTATTTCAAAAAATTCGAAATATTCGTTTGCATAAACAAAAAATTTAATTTGCAAATATATTTCTCCAAAAATAAATTTTCCAAAAAATTTTTAAATTTCCCAAAAATTAATTAAATTAATTCAAAGTTTTAACTTATTAAAATTAATCAATCAATTTTATGAATAATTTAAAAAAATCAGCACAAACCTTTTCAACTTGTGTATCAAACCCTAAACGAGATTATACTTAATATCCAACATATCATTTTGAATCAGTCATCTGCAACTGTCAGCATTATTCTAACAAAATCCTCGTTAATAAGCAAGCAAGCAAAGCTAACAAGCTATCGGTTTCATTAGTCAAAAGCTCAAGCTGATGCTGAAGCTCAAGCTTTAAATCCTATTCATCCGATATTCACTTGTTAGAAACTTTTTCATAATACCATTACTACTAATATCACAAATAATAATCCATAATATATAATCCTCTTATAGATCTATGTGTCTATAAATATCCAGAATTATATTAACCAAAAGAAAAGAAAGAAAAAAAGATCAAAAAAAAGTTTAGGACTATTATAATAATTGGCTTGTTATGGTTAATAGAACAAACAATGATTTCTAAAATGAGGTAAATGTGAAAGAACATGAAAAGGAAAATAAGTATAAGAACAAGAACAAGAAAAATAGATATGTGCAGAGTCCCATGGGATGTAATAAGGCGAAATGCTGCTGAGCGTCATTGTTAAGAAAGGCTGAATGGACAGGAATAACGATCTCTTGCGTGAGTTGTTGGTTTTTTTAAGTTTTTATCAAGTTATATTTATTTATGATATGATTTAATAATATTTTCTTTATTTTTTAGTTTGTAATTATATTTTAATAAAATTTGCAATTTTTTGATCATTTTTGTCTGAAGAAAATCTACTTTTTGAGAAAATTGCTCACCAATGTTAAACCAAAGTTTCAAAAAAAAAACTTATTTTATATTTTAGTTGGTAATTAATAGGAGAATTATAAATTTTTCTAATTTTCCGCTCCCTGGATGCAAAAACACTTTTTGGGGAAACATTTACAGAGGTCAAGCATGTGTTCCCAGAGGTAAACTTTAATTGCATTTTTTGTAACTTATGAGACGATCTACAAAATGTTATGCACAATTTTTTGATAAGACAATTTTGATTTTTTTTGTTTTCCTGGTCATAAGCCAAACTGCAACAAAAGTGAAACGAAACATTTTAGGGATAAACTTATTCAATATTTTTTATTGCAAATAAAGCCGGTATTAAAATCACTTTTTGGGAAAACATACACAGATGTCAAACGAGTATTCTCAAACAAAAACTTTATTTACATTTTTTGCTTTTATTAAAATGGTCTACAAATTGGTATACAAATCTTCTCGTTTTTTTTTTTGGCAAAGAATTTTGTCAATCTTTTTGAGAGAACAGCCACAAAAATCATATAAAAGATGATTGGACATTTTTTGTTAAAAGTATACGTTTGTCTATAATCTTTACGCGTAGGTCTTTACAATAGAACAATTTTGAATTTTTTGGGAAAACATTTACAGAATTCTACCTAATTTTAGATAATTTTATTTACATTTTTCATAACTAATGAGATAATTTACCAAATGCAATACCATAAAAACTTTAAAATTTTCTGTTTTTCTGAGCATCTGTTGAAAAATAAATTTTTGGAAAACTGCCACAGAAACAAAATAAAACATTTTAGGTATAAACTTATTTTTTGTTGTAAATAAGATTATCTTTAATTTGCCATATAGATCTTTAGAATAAAACAATTCTGAATTTTTTAGATTTTTTGGTCTCCGGTCCTAAAAACAATTTTTTGGAAAAACGTTTACTAAAGTCAACCGGATGTTTATAGAAAAAAACTTTATTTTTATTTTTTGTCACTAAAGAAATAATCTAGAAAAAACCCAACAAAAATTTGTAGTAGAACAATTTGGATATTTGACGCTTTTTTGGTCATCAGCCAAAGAAAAACTTTTTTAAATTTCCAATAAAATCAAACAAAACAGTTGAGAGAAATACCAATTTGGCATTATTTGATTCAAATAATACGCCGCATGAATTTTTGTAATAAGACAAATTTGAATTTTTCTGATATTCCCGTCTTTTCTCAAAAAAAACTTTTTGACTTAAATAACTTTTTATTTTGCTAGTAATAAGATACTCTACTAAACAAAATATGCAATTTCTCACGTTTTTCAGGATAACAGTCAAAACCATTTTTTTTTTTTGGAAAACTACCACAGAAATTCATCAAAACATTTTAGGAAAAAACTCATTTCTTATTTTTTATTGCAACTAATTTTTCCTACAAAAACAAATAAAATACTTTCATTTTCTTTACTTTATTTATTAAAAATCAAAGAAATGGAAATAAATCTATTAAGAACTGAATTCATTTTCATTTTCTTTTATTACTAGTTACATGTTTGCAAAATTTGAATTTTTAATTGTCACAAAAAAAAACAATTTACAAAATATCGTATTAATATTAACATTCAATTGAAACATAAAAATTTATTCGTTTTTTTCATGAATCGATTAAAAGCAATAATGATCATGATAGACCAACAGCAACTATAATAAAAACAGTCAAAAACGCTACCGCAAATAAAAACTTTTTAATTAAATGGAAATTTCCTAGTACGACAATTAAAAACAATGCAAATCGTGTTAATTAAAAAAGAAATATGCGAATTGCAAAAAATATATATATAGTACGTGCTCGTTCGTTCGTATATTTTCCCAAATTCGATTTTAATCTGCTTTAATTGCATACATTAATTTTTAATTGTAGCGACATCTGTTATCTGACTAAATTTGCATTTACATTTAAAAAAAAATGAAAATTACATCAAACAAATTTGAATATTTCTTATCATATATTTATTTGTATTGGAAAAACTTGTAATCAAATATACAAAAAAAATTTTTTTAATCAAAACATAAAAAACATTTTTTTTTTTCATTTTCAAGAAGAAATATTATAAACAACAATATCGATTTATTACTCTAAGATCAAAATAAAACCAAATCATTTTTCTTATTTCAGTACAGTGGTTAGTTTTATTTTATGTTTTAAAAAAGAAAATTGAGAGAACAAGAGACAGAAAATCAAAAACCAAATACAAGATGTGAGAAAGAAAATAGAAGCAAAGTAACTCAGGCATTAGAGCGTAGAATCACTGAAACGTCTAAAAGTCTAGTCTAGATGCGTAGCCGGAGCGTGCGAAGCGTGGAAAATGTGGAAAGCCGTCGAAACGTCGAGAAAAAAACGAGTCAACGCGCCAACGCGCACAGTTCGTAGGTCTTGGTCCTGTCGATAGCTGAAATGTCTGAAAGCCTGTTGAAGTGACAAGAATGTTAGCTTTTTATAAACCAAAGAAAACCAAAAAAACGAAAAAATTCCTCTTATAGCCGGCAGCAGAATAAGATAAAGCAAGAAAATGAAAACTCTTTATTCTGTTTTTATAGCATTTTTTCCAAAAAAAAAAAAGAAAACGTGTGGCGAAGAAGAAAAGAAAAAAAAGTGCGAAACATGAAAAAGGAAAACCCGGAGGACATCAACAAGCAAGAATTAAGAAAATCACATAAAATGGTAGTAGGGCAAATGGGAAAACTGGAAAAACAGGAAAAAGTAAAAGTCATTAATAAACATTTGGCAAATGGCTTTATTTAGTTCTCGCATCCGGAGCACGGGCGGTAAAAGAGTTTTCCGGCACGCGTGAAAACTTCATTGTTTGCCATTCGTCTTTGCTAGATGCAGCTGCACACGATCTTGCTTGCACTTTGCTTGATATGCATAATAGGGAAAACATTTGAGTTTCCACTTTTACTGCAAGAAGGTTGCAAATACAGCTGAGCAAACGCTGAAAGTGTTAGTCGTAAGTTTAACTACTCTTTCAACTCCTTGCTTTGCATTTCCAACAGAACATTATACTTTTATTATTATGTAAGCAATTGCTGCTAGCTTGTTGTTAATTAAATTAAATTTAAGCTAACAATCAAAACTTTTTTTTAATTATCTAGGGTTTCCGCAATTTTTTTTTTTTTTTTTTTTGATGAAAATGAAATATTGACTGACACGTTGAAAGCAAGTTATTGACAAATATATACAGAGTATGAGGAGCATCGGCAGGATACAAGTTGAAAAAGTGTCTTACTGGAAGGGGATGATAGAGAGAGAGTAGTAAAGGAAAGGAGTGAATTGGTGAAATATGAATGAAAAATAAACTGTCACCGCTTTATTGTTGTTTGTTAACGAATGGCTGTTGGTTGCTAGTAACTCGTTACTATTCTGCGGTGCTTGAAGAGTTTTGTATTTTATGCTCCTCCCTCATTTTTCTCCTTTTTCCCACATTTTGCCTTTTCTCTTTTCACATTTCAGTTTTTTACAATTTCCAATTTCGTCGCATATGGCTTTATTCCACAGTCGTTACCTTCGCCACCTGACAAGCCACTTTCAATCGTCAATTTTGTTTTCGTCCTTTCCCCCCCTTTCCAAAAAATATATTTGTGATTTACATACTAACACACATTTTCTATTGTTACAGATATGCAAAAAAGACCTAAATAAAAAATGCTACGAAATTCCCGTCAAGTATGCTCCCCAAGCACACCACCATATTCCTCATACCCTCCACATTCCCCATATATTCGTAGAATATCACCCCCCGGAAGTCCAGCTCCTAAAAAATGCTGTTACGAACATAAAGAGTCCACTCATCCACAATCAGGAGAAGCTTCCTTCCTCTGTTGTTGCTACACATGTCCCAAACGCTCTTCAACTTCAGTCTTAGCAACAATGGCTGTGTGCTGCCTCGTTCTTGGATATACCATCCTAGGAGCATTCATCTTTATGGCATTAGAGGGAGGTTTTAGTCAGCATGACACAGCTGTGGCTGCATCAAAATCTGCTCCTCAAAAAACTGGTTCTGGAACCAGTAGTTCAGTAAGTGGGGGAACCGGTTTGACTAGTTTCGTGAGTGCTAGTCCAGGTGCAGGAACCAGTTCAGTGTCTACTTCTAATGGACTTAATACAAATCCTAGTAGTAAACGTATATCAGGGGGCGAAGGACTAGTTGGGGATTTACGTTCGCAGACTGTAGACAGACTTTGGTCTATTACGGAAAACTTGAATATTTTGTATCGGGAGAATTGGACGCGGCTGGCGGCTGAAGAAGTGATGGAGTTTCAAGAAGCACTTTTTCGTGCGCTCAAGAGCGGCGAAGGATATATTAACGATGGACATTTTTTGTATCATCAACCACCTCATCGATGGACATTTAGTTCTTCGTTCTTGTATTCGTTGACGTTGATCACTACTATTGGTAAGTACAAAGTTTCATTGTTTAGTTTTGATTTGATTGGCCTCTCATCCTTGCTTATAGTTCGAAAGCCTATTTACAGATGGAGCCACTCCATGCCACCCTAAAATAGCATAGTTATTATTGGTTTCGCAATATAGTTTGTAATAGTTGGCAAATGATGTAAGTAATTTTGGTGAGGGTTGCAAGCAACGTTGAAGTTTAGGTGTTCATGTTTTGAGAGTTCAGTTAAGTGGGGGTGAGTGGGATAAGTGGATGGGATGAGAAACAGCTCGAAACAAGACGTAGTTGAGATCTCTTTACAGAAAACTGTGCCTGGTAGCATTAGACCAGTAAATGAGTCAGTCGTTCAGTGGAAATTGACTTAGTTTACAAACTTTGGTCTTACTCCTACTCTCTGCGATTTATTTGCATTGATATTTCTCACTCGGGAAAATATTTTTAAATTGTCTTTAAATATGTTTTCTTTGTGAGAACATATGTTTTTGTATTTTGCTCTGAGAAATAATGTTTTAAGAGATAAAAGCATTGGATAAATATTTGCTTTACTGCGGTCTAAGAGAGCGGGCGGATAGTAAACCTTGGTCACTAGTAGCAATTGTTTCCCAAGTTAACTTTGTAACGCGTCAGGAAGTACAAAGTTGCAGCAGTTGTAAGTACTATTTATGGATAGATACCACAGACTGGCGAAAAGACAAGAAGTCTTAATCTAAGTGAAAACTACAAACAGATATAACAATTAATTTATGTTTGTTTTGTGATTTTAACAAGTTTATGATGTTTTGCTTAAACTACATGAAACAAAAGAAAACTTTCTCTAAATATAAGTTTGACATTCTCAGATTTTGATTTGAAAAAGTTTGATTTTGGTACTAGCTAGATGTTGATTTTACACTGTAGATTGATTCTTCACTTAGCTATGATATCTACAACAACGATTTCTTCGCTAAAAAACCCTAAAACCTGTATTTTTATACAATCAAAAGTAAACAGCTTCAAAGCCTAGTAATCTTACTATAAGTTAAGAAAGGAAAAACTTTCAATTTAAATAACCTATTGAGCGATTAAAATTTGATCAGGGAAATGCTTTTAAAACTTGTAATTCTAGTGCTAGCTAAAAAAAGAGTGATTTTGCACTCAGCTAAACTATCTGGCAACCAGAATTATAGTGCTAAGAAGCTTTAGAAATTTGTAATCTTGGTGTTAGCTCAAAGTAGAAATATAACATACTTGAGCCATCTAAATATAAAGTTTATTGGTAAAAGCTCCAAAAAATTGTAATATTAATACAAGCTAAGAAAAAAATAATTCTGAAGTTAGATAAAAGTTTCAAAAAATTTTAATTTTGGTTCCAGCTAAAAGTAGAAAATTAGAATTTAATTTAGAATTTAGTTGAGCCGTCTAATTTGTCTAATTTGTCGGTAAAAGTCTCTAAAACCGTGTAAACTTAGTAGTAGATCAGAGTGGACACATTTAGAATTAGTACAGCCAGAAACCTGTAGTTCTGTATCAGCTATCGGTAAAATGTATTCTATTATTACTATTAATACGTTGTAAGTGTACTAAAATTAAAAAATGACTAAATCAAAGCATCAATTAGAAATAATTGAAGTAGAAAACACAAAAATTGTAGTTTACATTGCCATTTTACTTTATTGCAAATATCTAAGGTGATTTGAACAAGTTTACGAGCTATTTTGTTTTGTCTTGCCTAGTTTTTTACGACTTTGGCATAGAACCAATGAGATAGTATACAAATACATAAACTTTTTTCCATTTTTAAGAAAAAGAAGAAAAAAACTTTCTCTATGCATTGGGTTTACTACTCGAAAGTTTGGTACTTACTCTCAGACTCTTACTCTTAGTATAAAAAAAAGTTGCTTAAGTTCTTCTTAAAATTATTACTATCTAGGATATTACCTTAAAGAATGTAAAAAGTTTTCTTCGAAGTATTATCTTGCCAAAATAGAAGTAATGCGGTTCTCAACATAGCTCAAGAATCAACTCAAGAAACCTGTAATTCGAAATGTACCTGCAACAAAAAAATATTTCACTAAATGTTGAATTATTTATTTAATAAAACAAGAACTTTTTTAATAAAAGAAGCATAATGCTGCTAGCCAATAAAGTAAAGCTGCATTTAATTAAATAGAAATGCGCAATAGAATTGGAAGATTTAAACAAATGTCGATGCCAGGCGAGAGAAACGCTCGCGCCACTCTCGAAACCAAAAGCCGGGAGATGACATTTCGGATTATGGACGCTTTCTCCCCAGATGGCTGTATCA
>JARJDU010002933.1:0-10956 GCA_030264695.1 Lissagria laeviuscula
TGAACACCCCGGGTAGTTTCGAATGTCAGTGTGATAGGGGTTATACTTATGATATCAATTCGCATCAATGTATTGACGAAAATGAATGCGCAAGAATACCTAGTCCTTGTGAAGGTAATGCGCAGTGTGTAAACTTACCCGGTCACTTTGAGTGTCGCTGTCCTGAAGGTTACAAACATGGAAGTTCTTTTATGGATTGCATTGATATCAATGAATGTGTAGAGAGGCCTAATTTATGTACAAGTGGTGAATGCAAGAACTTGCAAGGAAGTTTCCAGTGTATTTGTCATCCTGGGTATTCGCTAACTCAACTGAGAGATAACTGCGTCGATATTGACGAGTGCGCCAGACATCCGAATATTTGCAATGATGGTACTTGTGTCAACATTATAGGGTCATATAAATGCCATTGTAATGCCGGTTTTAAACTAAGTCACAATAACGACTGCGTCGATATAGATGAGTGTCATATGATGCCATTCCTCTGCAGAAATGGTAGATGCAGGAATAATATCGGATCCTTCCAATGCGAATGTGCTTCCGGTTATACTCTCACTCAAGATAGACATAATTGTAGAGATATTGACGAATGCCATGAGGTAGTGTTTCGATTAAGTGATATAAATTAAATATATTATTAATTATTTCTTCTTTATTTGTATTTATAGCAATCAGGAACGTGTCCGCCACCAGGAAAATGTCAAAATATTATGGGGTCTTTTGTATGTAGTTGTCCAGATGGCTATGAACTAAGCGCTATTACTAACATCTGCGAAGACATTGATGAGTGCGATACAATGCCAGGAATCTGTGAAAATGGTATTTGCACCAATACCGATGGCGGTGCATTCTGCACCTGTCCAAATGGATTTATTCTAAATAAACATTCTATGAAATGCGTCGACGTTCGCCAGGAGCAATGCTACGATCACTTCTTCAATAGGAACTGCTCAGAACCCAGAGGTATGCGCATGACAGCAAAGGAATGTTGTTGTTCCCGTGGTGCAGCATGGGGTCGACAGTGCGAAGAGTGTCCGAGAGAAGGGTCATCCGAATTTTTGAAATTATGTCCGGAAGGTCTTGGACGTATGGATACCGGAAACGATATCAATGAATGCGAGCTGATGCCCAATGTGTGCGAACGAGGTGATTGTGTCAATACGGATGGTTCCTTCAGATGTGAATGCCCGAGTGGATACGTTTTAGATAATACAGGAATGAAATGCATCGATGACAATGAATGCATTAGCAATCAGAATGTTTGTGGTAATGGAACATGCATCAACGTGGTTGGCGGTTTCGAATGTTCTTGTAATGATGGTTTTGCTCCTGGGCCTCTTCAAGTTTGCGAGGATGTCAACGAGTGTCACGAAATTGGAAATCAATGCGCATTTAGATGTCATAACGTTCCTGGATCGTTTAGATGCATTTGTCCATATGGATATTCCTTAGCTTCGGATGGGCGACACTGTCAGGGTATGTTCATCCCAAAATATTGCTTAAGTATAGATATAAAATATGTTTCTAATTATTGTAGACGTGGATGAATGTGTTACACCTGCAAACAACTGTAAATTCCAGTGCAAGAATCTTATAGGGTCTTTTATGTGCATATGCCCAGAAGGGTTTACACAAGTGGGCATGACAGACGATTGTAGGGACATCAACGAGTGCGTAGTGAACACTGGATTATGCCCGAACGGACACTGTGTGAACATGCAGGGTTCTTATCGTTGCGACTGCTTTAGTGGTTTTGAACTAAGCGAGGACGGAAAATCCTGCATCGGTGAGTATTCCTTCGTTTGGAATTAAATGAGAGGCTCACAGAGGGCGCTTGCTGTTGTTTCACTCGTATTATTTCTTATTTCCACTTGATGCCATCTAGCAATGTTTACTTTGCAGATCGAAGGGTTGGATTCTGCTTTAGGCAATTAATCCATGGAAGATGTTCAGCAAACACTCGCGAAATGAAGCAGGTGACGCGCGCCGACTGCTGCTGTTCGATGGGCGAAGCCTGGGGCCCCAGTTGCGAGCTGTGCCCTTCAAAATACTCGCCACAATATCAGGACATGTGCTTAGAAATTGGTTTCACAGTTGATGGGCAAGGTACACATACAAAATTAACCACAACCATCTTTTCTATCAAGTAGCAGTTTATTATTTATTTATTATATTTGTTTTTGTAAGATGTCGATGAATGTTTGACAATGCCGGATCTTTGCAAAAATGGTCGTTGTATCAACACAATGGGCTCTTACAGATGTATTTGCAATAAAGGATATAAAGCCGATCCATCTGGATTGTATTGCTATGGTAAAACTTTAAAATTGATATTTTTTTAAGATTTGACAAGTTGATTGATATGTGTTGCACATGATGTAGATATCAACGAATGCGTGCAGAATCCTTCGCCTTGTCAATACAACTGCCAGAATACAGAAGGGAGTTTCACATGCAGCTGCCCCCTGGGCTACCTTCTCAATCCTGATAGCACGTCCTGTCGGGATTTGGATGAGTGCGCTACAGGCCAGCACATCTGCCAGCACAATTGCATCAACATTCAAGGCAGCTACCAATGTTCTTGCAGCAAGGGCTATAAACAAGATGGCGACGACTGCTTAGGTGCGTTCGAGATTTTCCAAGACATGCACTCGTTTTAAATTTATTAATTTAAGACTAATGATAATTTTAATTGCATTTATATTCCTAAAACAGATATAAATGAGTGCAAGGAAGGCGTCTGCCCAACGCCAGGCCGTTGTGTGAATACGAGAGGAAGCTTCAAGTGCATTTGTCCGCACGGATTCAAGCTGGACGAGACCGGAACCTACTGCACCGATGCGGACGAGTGTCTTGACGACTCGAAATGTCCCGAAGGTATTAGATTGCAACCGCAACACGAGTTTGCTTGAATAAGCTTTAATTTATTAATTCGTATAACTTAGGTTGCCAAAATTTAATTGGCGGCTACAAGTGCGGTTGTCCTGATGGCTACTATCTGCACCATCACTATAATCACTGCATCGATAAGAACGAGTGTTTGGATACCCCATGCGGCTCCAATGGCAATTGTTTTAATACTCCAGGGAGTTACCGATGTGGATGTCCGGATGGACATCAGTTCGATAACAGGCTTAACGTTTGCATTCAGGTAGGAAGTTGTAAACTAAACGAAGTTCAGAAACTCGATTTAATGGAGATTTCTTTAATTCGATCTATGCTTAATATTTTCGCTCCGTTCTTGATGTGATTAGATGAGTTCGATGTGCTACGGCGCTCCGTGCAGTTTCGGCTGCACGCCGGGATCACAAGGCTACACGTGTGGATGTCCACTGGGATATCAAAGGATCGGCGCAGGCCATTGTATATCGACGATATCGCCGCCGACGGGTGGTTATCGGCAAGAAATCGGAAACGTGCCCGTTTATCCGATCGGTTCGGGCGGCGAGGCGCAATCGTCCGACGACAAAATAATTGGTTCAGAGGGCTGCTTCTCCTGTAAGGTAAGGCAACAGACCGACCAAACTCTGGCAATCTTATCCCTAAACTAATCTAGGCAAACTCCCAAACTACTTGGACTACCGGTCCTGTCTCCTTCTACAACTCCTCACCCACAACCCGCTCCGCTTCTGCTCATATCGACGAAAAATAACTTTTTAACGAATTTAGTTGAACGGTCGTCATCGACGTGAGTCACGTCGCCATCGGGCGCTTATGAACAACTCCACCGAAATGATTGACCAGTTGCTCAGGAGGCCGAGGAGCGGGGCTCAGAGGAAGATGCGACGCATGCGACGACACGGATATGGGGAAGATATTGAGTTAAAGATTAATTTGAGTCAGACAAAGCATCGCATGAGGATTATTAAGATTCAACCTTCGGTTAAGGTAATTACACAATATGAGATGATGTAATGTAATAAAATAATTTTATATGGTTGGTAGTTATAATCCAATTTGTGTGAATTATATTTTATTTGTGTAGAAAGAAATGGAGTACAGATTGGTGAAAGGCACCGACTTACAAAAATTCGAACTTTTGAAAAAGAACGGCGTGTGGGCGTTGCATTTCAAGCGACGGTTGAAGCAACCCGGCAAATTTGACATCGTCATTCACGGCAGGCCGGCGACGCCGCTCCCAGACGACGCTACAAGAGCGCCGACAACAGAGACGGAGACGCCGGATGCATCAGCAATCTCGCCACCCCCGACTACACAGCTCAACGCGGAGAATGTAGTAGTGGCTTACGAAAAGCCTCTTACGCTGAAAGTGCGTCTCATCGTTGTCGAATAGCGAGCGTTGCGCGAGTAGGTAAAATTCGCAAATCGAAAGCGAAATTGAAATTTCAAATCTAAATACGAGTATATATACGTGCCTTCCTTTCAAAGTGATTAAATTAATGTATCAATGGCTTAATGTATCAATAGATACTACGATCTTGTTCAAGTCCTTTAATGACTACAAGCTGCCTAGAATGATGATACTCTGCCATTTGTAATTCTAGCATTAAATTCGAAGAAATTTTTAATGAAATAAAACATGCTGCCATACCAACTAGATTCGCAAAATTAGTATAATTATACATTTTTTTAGTTAGTGTTCAATTTTCTTGCATGTGTTCAACAATAAATCAATGTGTTCAATGTGTCAACTTTGAGAAATATGGCAAACTTCCGCTTTTATATATCGACTTATTATAATTGTCCGTTTTTTGCGTAGATTTCTTTGCAAATTGTAGTGTGTAGATAAAATTAAACATAGGAAAGTATTATTTTATAGCAGAAAAGGATATGCAGAAAGTGAAGAGGTTTGTTGGAACGGAAATAGACGAATAGAGTTATTAAGTTATACGTATGGTTAAAGTTATATTTGAATATTTATGATATTATATCTATTGTATTGTATAGAAAACGAAACGCGAAGGGAATTGAATTATCTATTGAGAGATTATAAATATTAAGATAGGCTAAGAAGAGATTACGAGGTGCGGTCGATAATTGATTAATTTTTGATGAAGCTGTATACCTAAGTTACCCAAATGATTGTATAAATTTCTGGCTTTACAACTGAGAATAATAAATTGATCTACTTGTATTTTTCCTCACTAAATAAAGTGAGTATTTTTGATCAAATTGTTTCAAGACCTTTTTATTATGCTAAACATTTTATTTGCACTTTTCTATCCTTATAAAATCCTCAGCTTGTTTTCGTCATTAATTCGTCATTGCTTCCAATAGATACCGAAATAGTAGTTTGTGTGATAAGTGCGGAAAACGCCGTATTCCATGTAATAAGGCATTCCGCACGCATGGCACACGCTATTTTTCCTACGATCAATCAGAAATTGTGATAACTTAATTTATTTGTAATAAATTATCAATTAAATCTAGCGCGCCATGTAAAACATTGTTGATGAGCGAACTTATAAACCAACATCGTAGGTGGCCGTGAGTTTCGTGAGCTGGTGCACGTATGAGGGAAACCAATCATCGTGGGTTATATTACACAGTATATGTTACTGCGTCTGCGCCTACTTTGCGCACTAGTGCGTAAAAAGTTCAACCTTGCTCCCGCACATTTCGAAACGATCGTAGGAATTTTTAACTAGACAATATTTTATTATTAATCAATTACCTTTCAACTGAATATTATATAAACTAATATATAAACAAATACAGGAACAGTTTAATTCAAGTTTGTACCCGGTGCGGACTTTCCACCCAGCATCGCCCGCTCTTTTGAATTAGCACCCGCCGCTCCTTAAAATTAGCACCCCCCGTTCCCTAGAATTAATAAAAAATAAATAAATATAAGTCAAATCTGTCCTAGTCTCACAACAGAAAACAGCACGCAGCAGTCGGAATATTCTCTCAGTATGCACCCCTATAGGTACGGCTCATATAAGAAGAATTTTCTCAGCTCCTCATACCCCAGAAATAGATGAAACTTAAAATTAAAAAAATACCAGCAGCAATGCGGCGCCCCTGTAAATCTTCACAGCATCTCAACACAATCCACCCGACACCCTCGCAACTAAGTAGCGCTCGGAGCGGACCGCCCTCTCCAAACCCCTCTAGACAGGTGTGGATTTAGGCATAAGCTGTAGCATGAGTGTTATTTCGCACAAAATCATAAATTACAAGCAAACAGTTCGATTGACAGAAATGTAAAAAATATTGGCTGAGAGTAAATAAAATTCCGCATCTATTTCAATTTTAGCCGGTGCAAATATTCGCGCAAAAGTAAACTTTAAAAAATGTTAAACTTGAAATTTTAAAATACTTTTGTGTTTTTTCGCACAAAATCACACATGCACATAACCTCCAGTTTGGTCAAAATTTTTATTTGATATCAAAAACTTCATAGTCTTTGCGTTGAAAATTTCAAAAATTGATAAGAATCAGCTTTGGTTCTTTTAGTCAGTGGAACTTTGATATATAGTAATGTACAAATACTGTACGTAAATAATATTGAACATGTTTTTAACTATTTGCTGAATTTTTATATTTCTCTTCCATATAGTCAACAAAATTTATTACTAACATAAATTAAAGACTATACCTAGAAAACTATTGAAAACATAATCATGTTTTGAATACATATTTCAATCGGTTCTGACATACTGAAGTAGACCGGAAATGTCATTTCAACAGCATCAATATTCAATTTGAAACTCATTTAATATACTTTGGATCTTCCGCTTCAAGCAAATTTCTTCGCCTCACTCTTTTCTACCTTACAGCAAAAGTACAACAATTGTACATTTACCTATGTTTTATGGCAGAGTATACATGACAAGAAAAACAACACAACTTCCGTATACAAGCTTTATCATTTTAATGTCTTAATATTAAATTGCGTTTTCAAATGTAACCTAAAGCACACATGTAAAATTTAGTACTTTGCCATCTCCAGTATAAATTGCCGTATAATTATCCCTCTTACAGTCCTCATGACTAATTGCATTACATAAAAGCGATTTAAGCACAATTATTCTTAACATAAATTTATTAAAAAACAAAAAAAAAACGCTTGTATATAATTCTTAATTAATTTCCCCACAAATGTCAACAAATTTCATCATTTTTACAATTTATTTCATGAGCCAACGATAATCAATGAAAGTCCAACACAACATTGAATAAACAAAACAACAGCATAGCATTATATCACCCATCCAAAATGTATAAGCGAATGAATAACTAATTAGCAGAGTCCACAATGCAAATGTTAATGTGCACCACCTTATAAATTAAATGTTGCTGCTGACCGATTTAGGTCAGAATCGAGTACTGTCCAAACAATTATTTCAGTTTACCTAGTAATCAGGTAAATATTTGCACAACTGCTAATAAAAACATGACGAAAAATTAGCAAGAGCAATGAAAACGATAAACAGCGTGTAGACAGGTATTTAAAGAATTACGGTTTAAATACAATACAGTATGCGTGTATTATTTTGTTACCCAATTTAGAATATCCAAATAAATATAAAATTTCAGTGGTGATTACTCTCTGTTGTTACAACCATGTTAAACAAAATGCACCAAATCAATAAATACGCTACCTTTATTTCACATTTGCAATCATGATAAAACATATTACTAAACCTTTTTGTTCGATGAGAAAATTTATATGAAAATTCGAACAAAAGGGTTGTCAAAACTAAAATCACTCGAAACAATGCAGAGAATTGCATGATGGGTATCAACGTAAAGGCCTACGAGCCTATTTTGTATTGTACTAAATACTAGACATTTGCATATATTTAATGACGTTGAAACACATAATAATCATCAATAGGTAATTGATATAAGCGTTCAACTAATAAATAAGTTATTACTATTTACAATTTGGAGAGTATTTACAATATTGTCACACAAATAACAAAGCAGTTTGAATTGCTTCAGAGCAAGGTAATTACAGAGAATCTTTAACTTTCTCATTGAGTACGAACAAAGCATCAAAATGTCATTATCTTTTTCTTATAATGCACAATCACAGCAAAAGTTCACTGCTCGTTCCTCCCACACCCAAAGCTGTCGCAGATCACTGGGCAGTCCATGAACTCCGACTTTGTTTCCTGCTTTAGCAACAGTACACCTTCCGGTCTTCCTGCGAAGAATTTTAACCGTGAAACTCCTCGGTTTGCACTTGTAATGCCCGTACCAGCATGTCTTCGCCGTACATTCCACGCTACGAAGATACCTCGGGAAGTAGTCGTGTCCAAGGTCAATCCATGTGATACGGGACTCGCACTCCCATTGTCTCGTAGAACCTTTGCTTCCTTTAGCCACCGCTCGTTTCCGTCGAGTGTGCGGATTCTCAGGAGGAGGTAACACATGGTTGACACTCCAAGCTGGTTCATCAGCAATCTCCCTTGCATAGTCATCCTCTACGTAGAATGATGGTACCATGCCAACTTTTCTCTTTGCACTGGTCTGACCTTCAAGCTCATCGAACATGGTTTCCTCTGGAGGTTGGTTTATACTCATATAACGCGAATTAAACGCAGGACCTAAGATTTCACTAAGGATATTTTCGTCCAGATCACTACACACAATTGACATCGATTTGGCGTTCTCTTTGCGTTGAATAGTTGCCGAGATCACCGACTGAACGTACAGCAAAACGAATACAAACGCGAACTGCATTTTGTCAAATTGTCAATTGAAGGTACCCTCGATGTGTCGTTCGATGTGAATATTATCTGAATGCGGCGCGGGTGTTCGAAGCTTCTTCTTTCTGGCATTGCCCCCACCATGCATTGCGCTTTCACCGTCTTCAGCGACTGAAACTAGCTTTCGATACGTACAAGAGAGCTGGTGGAGTGGACAGGTAAGCAATTTTGCGCGTGAAGCCAGGTGGGAATTTACCGTAATCCGACCAAGGGGATTATCTGAAATCAAACAAGCACACTGTGTCAATAAAGCTACCGTGGGCCTGCTAATGGCCCAAAAGTCAACAGATCACAACAATGCGTCTTTATTAGTAGAAGCTGAAGCATACGATTAGAAGGCAAGGTGGTGGGCGGTTTAAAAAGTCAATTACAAAGAGATTTACCGCCACTTTAGACGAGGTGCGGAGGAATTCTCGGCAAACGCATAATGTTGGGATTTCCCTTCTTCTAGATACTGGAAAATGTAGTAACGGGTTGTCTTGTATACAAGATTAGTTGGGCATAAAATTGCGTAATGGTAATCTAATTCTTAAGTCAAATAAATTATTATATTAACGAAAACTGTAAACTAGTAATGCCGAATTACATTAAGAATATATAGAAGTTTATATTTTATATACATATAGTACATATTTAGGTCTATATAAAAGGTCTTTGCTGACCTAAGAAGAACACTCTTTCGATCGAATCCCTTTTTGGGAATAGCTTAGACATACAAAATGTTTTCATAACATAACACAGCTTGTAACGCCGGTAGTATAAGCCAATATATTGCCAATTTGAATAAATATATAGATATAGATCCCTGTTATGTATTACAGCTAAAAATATAATATTTCATTTCCTACCATCAGTAAAATATTTGCTATATTTGATTTTGATCATGATTGACGTAACTGTATCTCACTATTAAAATGCGAATTGGGAATGAAAAGCGCCATGCATTGTATAACAATTTGTTGTACATTAATGAACAACCGTTTCTATATTTGCATGATGTCGAAGTATATGTTCGAGTTTAAATCAATAAATAAATACATGACATCTGTAAATGAATGTGCTGGTATGCAATTGAGTTGCAAATGTTAATGCTAGACTTTTTTAAATTGTATTTTTAAAGCTATATCAAACTAATTTATTCATCTAATAATAAAATAGAAATAAGAATGTTGAAAGTAATTCTTAGAATATTTTCTTTGCTTTCTGACTGTTTATCTTGACTCTGTATGCTTAAAGTCTAAATTAATCGATTGTGCTTTTGGGGATTATATTCCTTCGAGACTAATAGCGACCTTTCTGTATAGATAACGATCGTAGGCCTAGTATCTAAATCAGTCTTAAATTAGTTGCTATGTCAACGCACCACTCTCCTGATTTCAACATACCTACACTGTTATTCAGAAAATTAATCATATATTCAAGAACCAACTATTATTCGTTAGTTAGTAATTATTATTATTGATAATAAAGTTTTATTTAAAAATATGAAATAGTTGATTTCTACCATATTGTAATTGTCTGTCAAATTTTAGTATTACATTAATAACAAATTTATAGCAATCTTTATTTAAATAATTTAGCTTTATTAAAAATATTTTGGAAAGATCAATTATTTTGCCAAATGTCAATACCCATTTCAGCTTTAAAGGAAGGCAAGAACTCTGAGATTTAGATAAAAATGTCTATGGTACTAAAGCGATATTACAATATATATCTCTTTTCAAAGTTACAGCAAGAAATATTATTTTCTTTTTCTCTCTCTTAAATTATTTTGCTACAAAGTAAACTTGAAACTTTAACTCGCTTTTTCTCAAAACCATATTTTTTCAACTGACTAAAAAATATCTCGTAAAAATGAAGTCTCAATTATGAAGCATAAGATTTTTAGTATATTTCAATTTTTCGATTTTATGTGACCATTTGAACATTAACTTTTAGCGAAAAAAATTCATAACATTTATAATTACCACCGTTTCAGATGTGTAACTAAGGGGGCGCAATGTCCCCGGGCGCAAAGGGAAAAGCTAGTTGTCCCCGGGCACAGACAAGGGAGCGCAAGGGGGGACAGCTAGCTGTCCCCAAGCGCAGCACCAAGGAGGCGCCAAAACAATGTAACTTTTTAACTTTATAACTTTTATAGTTTTATAGATTGACAAAGCACAAAGCAAGATACAAAATATGGCGGAGAGCTAAAAAAAAAAAGGTCAACGACAATAAATGTACTCATAATCAATTCAACCCCGGTGTGAAAATAGTAGTCTAATCAGTCGCGGTG